>CBVK0102015810.1:0-14010 GCA_900067695.1 Picea abies | reverse complement strand
TTTACAAGGAAATTGTACTAGGAAATTCATCTATGGAATTGTTATATATAGGTCCAACATAATGGTCCCCTATAATGTGGACATTATCCCTCAAGTAGGTTTCATGGCTTCATGTTTGGGTTGTATATCAATGTTGTTGTTTATATCCCACATTGTGGATGGACAAAAATTATTGCTTAAGTGCTCATTGATCATAAAAGGCATGACCAAATCCCTCAAGATATTCTCCCAATAAGTTATCATGGGATGTCAATATTTTTCCCCTCCCTTATCAATCGAGGATTTATATTGCATGATTGGTGTGTCGTCAAGAAGTTGGAATTTGAAGTAGTGGCATCCTTTGATACCAGTTATCTTGTGGTTATTTCCCAACAAGTGTGGATCCATGAAGATTTTGTAAGTCAAACAATTCATGAATTAGATATGAGATGAAGAAATTGTGATCTTCACATCTATAAGTTTTCACCATGTGTAGCAGTGAAAATATGTCTTTTTTCTTAATTTGAGCTGATGACCTCCTATAAGTTCCATTTATGTCTTCATGTGTGTATCCCATCAAGAGGAAACCATATTCATCAATGTAAAACACCCTTCTTTCTATTAGAAGGGATGGAAATGCAAACACACAGTGACTTTGTTACGACATGTACACTTATTTATTTGCATCAATAATACTAGTGGTAATATATTTGACATAATTGTATGAATTGTGATGTTAATTAATCTAGTTATTGTATGTTTTTAGAAATACAAGTACTAACTGATCACTATATATCATATAATTGATTCCTGTTGCGGGGAATATTGTGGAAATGTTGATCAACCCTTCTCAATATATTTACTCCTAGAATTATATCTCTTTAGGTGAAGAATACAGAAGGTCTTGTCACACCTTATACATTCAATTTTTTAATTAATCATTTTCATTGTTTATCATAATCTAGAAGGGTTGATCAATCCTTTAATTTATAATTTTTCAATCACATTTCCAAAATCATAGAAGAGGTTTCACGGGGGGTTCACTTAGTGAACCTATGAAATAACATGTTTGTTCATGGTATATTAAATAATACCCCTCATTTTACTAGATATTAAATTATTCCTCCCAAAATCTTTTTGTAGAACCACTTTTCCATTACACCTTTCCAATTAGAAAACCACCTATGTCCCATAGATATCATAGGTATAAATTATTTCTGTGACATTTTTAATACCTTTTTTTCTTCTGCCTCTAATATGTTGACATGCCAAAACTCTTATAAGATCTGGATGAGGATTATGAAAAATGATTTGTTATTTTAATTTAACCTAATTTAGACCTATTGATACCTAATTCTAATTGTCACATACCTAATTCTAATCCTTCTATAATATCCATATGTTTTAAATATATTAAAAATATCCTTCGACCCCTATATACTAGGAAATATATTGTTTTCATGTTTTTAGAATTTTAAACCCTCCAATATGAACTCACATAGTATAGTATTGTCTAACTAGTGAAACCCCGTAAGAGGTTTACCTTCGGGGCATTATTTGAAAGTTGGATGGACATTCTGTAGATAATTGTTCCATTCTATTCCACTCTCCATTTGTAAAATGGTATATCTTTAGGGGAATAATAAGTAAGGGTCAACTGCTCCTTTTGCATTCATATTTTTAATTCATCCTTGTCATTGATTAACCTAGTTTAGAAGGGTCAAAGGGTCAGTTGATCCTTCATCATAAAAAAAATTCAATGAATCCTTTTTGAAATTCATGGAAGAGGTTTGCACTAGGGGAATAATGTGGAAAGGCCGATCGACCCTTCTATAGATAATTGTTCCCTTCTAGTTAACTGTCCATTTCCTAGATTGGTATTTCTTTAGGGGAGGAATAAAAAAGAGTTAGGAACTCCTTTTGCATTCATATTTTTAATTAATCCTTATTGTTATTTGAGCTACTTTGGAAGAATAGGTCAACCATTCCTTATATAAATTTTCAATGAATCATTTTAAAATTAATAGAAGAGGTATTTGTTGGGGGAATAATGTGGAAGGGTAGACAAACCATTTTATATAGAATTGTTCCATTTCAGTCAACTCTTAGTATCCTAGAATAGTACCTCTTTAGGTGAAGAATAAGGAAGGAATGACCACCACTTATGCATTTAGATTTTTAATTAATCAATTTTTTTATATCTCCTAATCTAGAAGAGTCGACTGACACTTCCTTGTATAAATTCTCAGTGAAGTCTTTTCAAACTCAAAGAAGAGATTTGCATTGGGAGCATAATGTGGAAGGGTTAGTTGACCCTTGTATATATAATTGTTGCATTCTAGTCAAATCTCCATCTCGTAGAATGACATTTCTTTAGGGGAATAATAAAGAAGGGTTGATTGCCCCTTTCGCATTTGATCTTTTTAATTAATCCTTTTCCCTTATTTGACCTAGTCTACAAGGGTTGATCAACTCTTCCTTGTATAAATTTTCAATGAATCATTTGCAAACTAATAGAAGAGGTATGTGCTAGGGGCATAATGTGAAAGTTCCAATCAACCTTTATCTAATGATATTTGTTCCATTTCAAGCAACTATTTGTCTCATAGAATGGTATATCACTAGGTCAGGAAAAAGGAAGGGTTGGTCACAACTTATCGATTCATATTTCCAATTAATATTTTTTGTTATTTTTCCTACTATGTAAGGGTTGATCGACCCTTCCTTGTATAAATTTTCAATGAAGCCTTTCAAACTCATAAAAGAGGCTTTCACTAGGGCATAATGTGGAAGTGTCACCTAATTCTTCTTGATATAATTGTTATATTCCAATACACTCTACATCTCATTGAATGTTATATATTTAACAATAGAAGAATTAGGTGACTTATGTTGCCTAATCATACCAATGACCATTTCATTTCATATTGAAGGAAAGGTAACATGTTTCATGCATCTATGAAGAGGTATCTTAGTGGCCATTCTATTAGGCTTCTATCGAAGTGGCTCTTGTATGAGGGAGGACACCTAAGAAGTATTTCTACGGGCCTCGATATTTCATTAGCCTTTGTCTCCTAGTTATAACAACCTCATTTATACCTTCACTCATCACCATAGTGGATTTCATCACTTCTCATGGTAGGTGTTTGGAAATCCCTCATCCTTCTCTTTATTCTCTTTTCTCAGTGGGCCCCCAATGATTTAGATGGAAGAGTTTGGAAGAGTTATAGTCTATGCCTATATATAATATATATTATATATATTATATATATAATATAAAAAAACAAAAAATAAAAATGAAAATAAAACAACATACAAACAAAACAAAATGAAATTCAAATCGCAGCCACTATACACTCACATGCAGAGATGCTCGCACTCACCATGACGGTCCCATGGATTTGGAGCATGGAAGGGAGAGGAAGATGGATTTGAAGCACAGATTTGGAGCATGGAAGGGAGAGGAGGATGGATTTGGAGCACGAAAGGGAGAGGAGGACAGGAGAAGGAGGAGGAGGGAGAGGCGCATGGGAGGAGGCTAGGGCATGGTCATTTTCATGAAGAGTGGAAGGGGGGGAAGGAGGAGAAGGAGGGAGAGGTGCACGGGAGGAGGGCACACGAGAGGAGGCTAGGGCAGACGGATTTGAAGAGGAGGGCACATGGATTTGCAGAGGAGGGAACATGGATTTGAAGAGGAGGAGGGCACATGATTTTGCACCGGAGGAGGACACACGACCGGAGTAAATGGTTTGACTTATTTCTCCTATCTCTTGAGTGTGCATGCTAATTGTTAGATGAAATGCTTGATAGAAATGCGTGACAGAATGTTTGATGAAATGCTTCATAGAATGCTTGATGAAATGCTAAGTCATCCTTTTAAAATGTTTCAATCGTACTTTTAGCACTAGGCTCATAATCGGTTTCAAAATTGAAGAGCACTAACCATAATTGTTTACAACTCACACATGACCAATCCTCTTGATTGTGCCATGAGAAGAAAAAATCCCCATGGGAGTAGTGTAAGTTAATAACCATTGAATATAGTCCAAAACCAATATTTGAATAAAGTGTCGAAGAATTTGGGGATAGGGCAACAAGTAAGAATGAAAAAATAAATCTAACATCTCTTCCCCAATTTCATAGAATGATCACTGAGGTCTTAGAGACTTTTATCCTTGAATTTGAATCCCTTTGCAACACTTATGAATATAATAATTATGCCCAGCTAATAATTTTCCCCTCTACTTTGAAGGAAATATCCCTCAAATTGTTCATAGGTCTAGATATACATAATATTTATACATGGGAAACTATGAAGAATCATTTTATAAAGAAATACACTGAATATTGAAAATATGGAGACTCAAGAGATTAACTATACCAAATGACTTAGAAAGGAAAAATCATTAGAGGAATATGTTAAGATATTTCACTTTTGTTAAAAGAGATCTATCGATTGCTTAATTGACAAAAACTCTCCTAAGACAATTCTCTTGATAGAAGTAAGAGATAATGATATGGAAGCTTTAAAATTTGATCACATTTGTAGATATTTACAAATGCACTTATGATGAGATAATAAATGTTTGAAAAAACTACTCAATAGTTTCTACTAAAAGGGGTAAAGGAATCAAAGGAATTGTTGAACAAACCTCCATGAACATACCTAGATTAACAAAAGTAGAAATTGAAAATATGTTGGAGATATGAAGACAAATATTTTAAAATCTATGGCAATCCATTTTGATACACTCCAAGTCAAGATGAGGAGGAAACTAAAAATGATTTGGCAGTTATTTTCCCAAAGTGCAAAAAAGACATTTTTTACATGAATGCTCTCTAAATAGCATATAATTCTACAACAATTACAAATAAAATGACGAAATCAATCATTGCCCACAACTACTAATTTTGAAGGCTTTATATGAGGGAGCATATCAGAATTTGGAGTAGGTATGTTTCATCAACCACCAAAGGAAACAAATACCATGCATAACTAGTCAAGGTATGCCATATGAACACCCTCAATATTTCTATTGTTCTTGGAATAGTCAATTTAATCCCTTGAAAAATTAGTATTCTCGACATTGGAAAACCCCATTTCCACCCCAACAATAATGGAAATATTCAAGTTTCCAAAATTAGTAGCCACCTTTTTTTCCTTATCAACAATCCCAACAAATATAATGGTTTACTCAATAGAAACCTTGGAAATGTCACCAAAACTAGCAACCAAATTCTCAACAAAAAACACTAATGCCACCTCCTCAACCAGCCAATACTCCCCAACATCCTAGACCTTATTGTTGGAAATTGTCGAGAATTCTTGTGAGTAAGAAGGTTGATAGGATAGGTCGGGAAGGGAGAGAATCAATGTTTGAATGTAAGGGATGATGCAAAATAAATTTCTATGCCCATGAAATTGTAGCATATGTTAGTCATCCTAGTCAACACTTTCATTTTCTAATCAATGGTAAAGTTGACAATAATGAATGAATGTGTAAACACTTTAAATTCCAAGGAATTGATTAGACACTTGCTTCTTGGATGATTTCTTCTTTTGAAAATGGTGTCTAGGAATGGTAGTATTTCTCTTCCTGAGTTGGAATTTTTCCATTCAATTAATGATCATTTTGTTGATGATTAAGCCTAACAATCCTAGAATCATACCATGGAATTCCTAACTATATTTTGCATTGCCTCATGTTCTAGTATTCAATGGGCCATGACCCAATGTTACATGTAGAGCTAATGCTTAGTTCCTATGTGGATTTTTGTCCAACACTAGACTTGGATATAGTCAAACCACTTATTTAAGTTTCTGGGTATCCCCTTTTGTTTCTAGGTCTCTCCTAAAAATATGTGGGAAGTGGTGGTGCAATGATAGAGAGGAATATTAAGAAGTAAATCACTAAACCTTCGTCATTGGAAACTATGTTCCAAATCTATACCAAATTGTTATCACCACTCATATTTACTACTCTTATTGTTAGTTCCCTTCTAAGGTTGCCCAAGAACATCTTGAAAATTTATTTACACCAAGTCAACTTATAGGATAGTCTTTCTCTGAGCTAGTTTGTTTTTATGTTTTACATCTAGAGATTTAAGGGGAGTGGGAATTATTAGAACTGGGGATTGAACCCAAGTGTTGTGTGCAAAGTGGGTGATTTGAGTCATGGAGGGAAAATAGGCTACTTTTGTGGGACAATCTTAAGTGAAAGTTATCCCTAGTTAATACTAACAAGATTATCATATGAATAATCCATGAGCTTATTCTTAAAGACTTTTTGTTAAATTTAAGTATCCCTAAAACTCATACTTATTGGTGTTGGGATGGGAAATGGGTTACATCCATGACATTTCACAACTAAAATTCAACCATGGGGTACAAGTGGCTTTGTTCTAATCATTTGAATGCCATTTAAGTCAAATATGACAACTTAAATCCAAGCAAAGAGCATGGTTGTTTTTTCTAAGAATCGTATGGAAACCCATTCTTGAGCCAAAAAAACAGTTTTTACATGGAGCCTTGTTGTGGGAGGAATACCTGCAAATAAGAGACTCAATTACCTAAAGGTGAAAAAGTCATCTCAAGAGTGTTAGGAAATTAAACACTTCCATGATAAACCTATTCCCTTCTTGATCCTATTCCCTTTTGGGATTTTGTAATTGGGGTGGAAAAAATAACTCTTTAATTATATTACCTTGAAAGGGCTTTTCATTTCGTCTATACCTTGCCATACCCATGCCCTACGAAATCATTTTCGTCTTTCATTTTTTTTGTAAGTGCTTATATTAATCATCAAAATATTGTTTAGACTATGTGTTCCCTCTTGTTAGAATTGGGAAACATATGCTTATATGTGTTTAAACAAAATCGAATATCCTTGGTTTCTTAATATTGTCTTTTGATATGATTTTCTTATCTTGGTTTTTTGAGTCATACACCTATTATTTCTTCGACAACATGGATGACATCTTTGCAATTATTTTCTCTTGAAGAGTTTGAATAGAATTCCATTTCTTGTCTTCTATGTTCTATGATCCATGGTTGGCAGAGGAGGTAAATCGTTGTCCTTGATTATGGAGCCTAACCCCGAGGGGATAAAAAGAGTTGAACTCGTGACATCCCCAACATTGGGGGAGAGATCTCATGTTTGGCTCATGAATGCTTGAGCTAACCCTTAGGGCTTCTATGTTCTCCAATATATTGCATGGGAGCAATGTGGGTTCTCCACTGTTATTTATTATCAAGGAGAGGTTTTCATGATAATCCAACAACCTCTACATCAAGGGTGGTTATGTTGCTAACATAATTGTGGCTATATGTTTCTACAACAAAGATGCAACAAGCATCTAGGTGTGGAGGGATCTCCCCATGAATTGAACTTAGGTCAGCATTATGGCAACTGCTTCGAATTGCCTCTAGACCATAGTGTGATGGGTGCGCATGCACACACACACATATCTTTCAAATACTATATTCTCCATTATATTTCTTTGGATCCTATTCCCTTTATGGGTTTTCTAACTGGAGTGGAAGAAATAACACTTTATAACCTCAATTCATGAGTCTTGTTGTCAATTCTTGCACATGTTATTACCTTTTGATTTGGGTTTGCATTTCTAGCTTTTTCCAATGATCGTTTGTTGATGTAGCACCCCAATTTTGATCCCTAGACTAGTAATGTAAATGTATATGATGAATGGATAAAAGTCAAAAAATTGTAATTTGTAACTTGATATTGAATGCTAATATAAAATTCAAATACATCACAGGCTACAGAAGATGAAGGACAATATTGGGGGACTATGATTCCACAAGCGGGAAAATGTAGGGGGATTATAAGAGGTTTGAGGGGATAATGGGGAAAGACATTGGCTAGTGACTTTGTTCATAACTAGGGTTTGAGTCTGAGTAAGGTCCCTTATGGCTTCATCCATTTTTTGATCCCTTGAAATATTTGCATCTTGGGTTGGTCCAGCCTTGGTCTTAGGGGCAATAAAAGGTTCAACCTTACACAAGAAAAGATTAGCCTCAATCTTTGTAGCTAAATCTTTGGATACTTCAAGGGTCTTTGGGATCTTGTCCTTGACCATAAAACCCAAATGTTCTGGGAAGGCCTTGGTATAAAGGAAAATAAGATGATCTCTTTCAAGGAAAATATTGCTAGGAATTTGTTGAAGCAACTTATCAAATCTAGTGTTAAACTCTCTGACAGTTTCATTCTCATTACTTCCTATCTAAGTAAGTTGTTGCAACAACATATTAGGGGTTGGTCCAGCCTCAGTCTTGAATAAATTAAGATCAAGAAGATTTATTAAGGGTAACTTTATGGAACTTATGCAACTTTACGCAACTTTGTGCAACATGCAACTTTATGCAACAATGCAACTTAAGCAACTTTACGCAACTTTAAGCAACATGCAACTTTACGCAACAATGCAACTTATGCAACTTTACGCAACTTTATGCAACTTTACACAACTTTATGCAACATGCAACTTTATGCAACAATGAAACTTATGCAACTTTATGCAACTTTATGCAACATTATGCAACATGCAACTTTATGCAACAATGAAAATTATGAAACTTTACGCAACTTTATGCAACATGCAACTTTATGCAACAATGAAAATTATGAAACTTTACGCAACTTTATGCAACATGCAACTTTATGCAACAATGCAACTTATGCAACTATGCAACTATATGCAACTTATACAACTATGCAACTAGTATATGCAACTTATGCAACTATATGCAACTTATGCATGTGTGACCTATATGCTCCTAATGCAACTTATGAATGCAACTATATCCTTCTAATGGCTCTATATCCTCCTAATGACACCCATATCCCACCCAAGCACCATAGTCTATTAAATAGGATAAATTTGGTGGTTTGAGGCCTTGTTAATGTCCAATGAGCCAAAGAAAATATGTTTAGGACCTAAGGCCATTTTTTCCTCTCTAGTCATGGTACACACCTTGAGACCTATTCTTATTATGAAAATGTACCAATGGTTCCAAATGCAACTATATTCTCAAATATTGGTGAGTGGTCAAATGAAACTATATTGCATCTTATGAAACTATATGCAACTCTATTGCAACTTATGCAACTATATGCAACTATATGCAACTCATGCAATTATATTGCAACTATATGCAACTATATTGTAACAATTTTGTATGAAACTATATGCAACTATGCAACATGCAACTTATGCAACTCAATAAACTTTATGGAACTTATGCAACTTTATGCAACTTTACGCAACTTATGCAAAAATGCAACTTATGCAACTATGCAACTATATGCAACTTATGCAACTATATTGAAACTTATGCAACTTATGCAACTATATTGCAACTATGCAACTTATGCAACTTATGCAACTATATGCAACTAGGTGTGGAAATTTCAACTTTATGCAACTATATGATGGATAGGTGTGGAAATTTCAACTTTATGCAACTATATGCAACTGTGTTGGTACCAAAAACATATATTGGCACGATAACTTATCTTGATGTTTTAACGAGTGTAGGTACCACCAAATAGGTATCTGTCAGATCTATATTCCTCGAGTGATGATCAAGATATAGTAAGAGAGGTTGAAAGTGAGGCGTGTTGTACTAGATCTACTAGTTCTAGATCAACTAGGTTGGAAAAGGTAAGGAAAATATTTTGTACCTGCATGCGATTTTTTATTGCCAACAGAGGGTCATGTAATTATGATGTTGAGAGCATAGGTGACATTGAGTTTCCCTTGAGGTATAAAAATCTAGTGCAACGATGGGCACCTAAGGAGCTACCTAAAGTGGACATAGATTTCTTCATCGATGGGAGGATGTATCGCATTGCTCCTTCATCCTTACATCGATTGGGGTTATTTTCCATGGATGGCATAAAGGTCAGCTATGGAACTGTAACTGAATTGATGGAGTATGTCGGACCATTGTACAAATACAATCACTGGTTGATGTTGATCTGATATACGCAAAGTATGCAGAGATACGGAGTTGCCGCAAATTATATACAACTACTAGATAACAATCAAAATAATGGGGCAACTATGTATATTGATGGAAGGCCAAAAGCTATTGGAAATATTGTGGGCTTTATAAATATTACATGACCAGTGGCAACAACTAAGAAACCGAATTGCATATTTGAGGCACATGAAGGAAATCGTATATTTGTATGTGCAGCAAAAACAATAGTTCCAGGTGAAGAGTTGTTGATCGATTACAACTTAAATCAAATAAATGGAGAGGGTGACCGTGGAAAGGCACCCACTTTGCCTCAGTAGGTAAATGTTAAATACAGTAAAAACTTATGACTACAACAACTAAATTTCAGAAATTTCATTATTTTTTTTTCTTTTATTACTACAATATTCCATTTTCTTAATGTTACAGGTGAATTTCATAACTTTAATTGATTGATTTATTGTGTCAACATCTGTCCAGGGTGACCGTGGTAGAAAATCACCTGCTACATCTCTCCAGGGTGACCGTGGAAAGGCATACCTTGTGCCTGAGCAGGTAAATGTTAAGTACAGTAATAACTTATGACTACAGCAACTAAATTTCTGAAATTTCATTATTTTTTTCTGATATTACTCCAAGATTTCATTTTTTAAATCTTACAGGTGAATTTTATAACTTTTGTTGATTGATTTATTGTGTCAAATTCTATCCAGGGTGACCGTGTTCAAGTTTCACCTGCTACATCTCTCTAGAGTGACCTTGAAAAGGCACCCGCAATGCCTCACTAGGTAAATGTTAAATGCATTAACAACTTATGACTACAACAACTAAATTTCTGAAATTTCATTATTTTTTTTTGATATTACTCCAATATTTCATTTTTTAAATGTTACAGGTAAATTTCATAACTTTTGTTGATTGATTTATTGTGTCAAATTATGTCCAGGGTGACTGTGTCTGAATTTCACTTGCTACATCTCTCCAGGGTGACCGTGGAAAGGCACCCACAGTGCCTCACCAGGTAAACATTAAATACAGTAACAACTTATGACTACAACAACTATATTTTTGAAATTTCATAATTTCTTTTATGATATTACTCCAGTATTTCATTTTTTAAATGTTACAGGTGAATTTCATAACTCTTGTTGATTGATTTATTATGTCAACTTTCGTCCAGGGTGACCGTGTTCGAGTTTCGCCCGCTACATCTCTCCTGGGTGACCATGGAGAGGCACCTACAGTGCCTCACCAGGTAAATGTTAAATACATTAACAACTTATGAATACAGCAACTAAATTTCTGAAATTTCATTATTTTTTTTCTGATATTACTCTAATATTTGATTTTTTAAATGTTACAGGTGAATTTCATAACTTTTGTTGATTGATTTATTATGTCAACTTATGTCCAGGCTCCCACAGAGGATATTGATGAGGAAGAAATATTTTATTCGAGAAACCCAATGACCACTGTAACAAAGGCCTTAAAGAAGGATAACATGGAATATCTAGGTTTGATTAGCAAAAGACCCCTGACATAGGAGGACAGGGAGAGAATTGTAGAGCTACAAACTACAATAAATAATTTTGGGGTAAGTGGCATCTTTACATATTTTTATTAGCTATGACAATTTCATATCTGTTTTTTAGTTTTATATTTTTTATATGATCTGATAAAGAAAAGTTTTTTGTTTGTAGGAGTTTTTAAACCTTGTGCGTGGGGAACCTGTCGATACTACAACTGTTATATGTAGCAATGAGGGTCCAATCCAAAAAAAAGGTCAACATAGCAAAGTGCAAGTGAGGATTTTTGAGCCTCCTGAGGTTCCCCTAGAATCCATTGATGAGTAGGGTGATTTTGACCGACATTACATGTCGGAGTATGATGAGTCGGAGCTTGGGACTCTACATGATGAATCTAGAGAGGAACATAGTGTAGGTGCACAGGATACTATTCTACATGGAGCAGAATGAATTAAAAGCAATGGATCACTAGATGTCACATTTCCGGTGGATGACGCATGTCTTCCGATAAAGATTTAGAAGATTGCAGGTAATTGTCCCATTAATTGATTCATTTTTTTCATGAAATTGAAATGGACATTTATTAATATTACTAATTGATTAATGGATAACACATTACTGTAGGAAACAATATTTTCTATAGAAACTTACATGACAAAGCATTGGAGTTGTTTGGCCCCACCATTCGCACATGGTGGAATGGCCAAGATAGCAAAAAGAAAGATGATTTAATAGATCACATGGTAAACTTGTTCGGCAACACTTTCAAAAAGAAAGTGGTTACAAAGTTGGCCAGTGAGAATTTAAAATACACTAGGGCCTAGTATAGGGATAAATTGCAAATAGATCTCAAGCACGAGTGCACTCCCGTGGTTCCTGAGAAAGAGTGGAAGGCGCTAATAGAGGATGCAAAGGAGAACTTGTTTAAAAAATAAGGACGAAAACCATGAGTTGGTCAAGCAAGGTACAACACATGTCATATTATTAGTGAAATATGATCATTTATGTTTTTCTTTCTTATTTTAAGTAACAATTCTGATATCTAATTTTTTTCAAAAATTCCATATGTAGGCTACTAGACACATCCAAAGAAACAAAGGTCGGAGTGGAAAAACACGGCCAGCATAAACTAGGCTAGGGTGGCTATGGAAAACTCAAATCCCAAATAGTAAGATTTAAATGATTAACTGTGGTTAATATTTATTTAACAGTAGCGAACAAATATATGTTTTTGTTATTGGTATTTTTAATGGTTTTATGCATTAAAGTTAAATATGTTTGACACTGCTGCCACCGAGGAGGACTTGAAGATTGGTTACAAGAATGGTTTTAAAAATGTGATTGAATATAGAAAAATCTTAGGCCAGACTCCTATCTCCCCAACCACACAGGTAAATCAAATGAATAAGGAAACCACAGTAGCATGCTTGTAAAGTCTATTCATATTTTATTATATCACCCTTAACTAAGTATTTATGTTTGTTTTCAAGCAACAGTGCTACCACAATATTGAATCAAGTGGTATTCAGCAAACACCGCATCATAAAAGGGTCCACATGTCTAGTGATAGTGTAATGCAGAGTACCCATTCCAGTATGTATGATTCAGAATTAGAGATATTTACTGTGATTGTAGATATTTATTTCCTGACTTATACTTATATATTATCTTCTCAAAATTGAAGAGCATGTATCTTAGGAGGGTGAAATGCAAGAGCAACCAAGTGGACAGGAAATTAACACACCAATTGTCCCAGCTACAAAGACAGGTAAAGATTAATAGTATAATGTTAATCAAAAAAATGAATTAGTTATTTCAATTATATTTCAACATATCGATATGATCATTTTTGTTGTTCCAGTTCACGACCATGAATAGATGCCAACTAACCCTTCTCAACAACGTACCAGAAGTATGGTACATGAGCACACACAAACAATAGAAGGACTGGGCACACAAAATACAATTTCCTTGGATGATGATGATATCCCAATTGTCAGTTTCATGAATGTAAAAAAACATAAATCATAGAAAAATTAGATATAAATTCATGACCTATTTTTGGATCTTTATTGATGTTTATATGTTCATATGTTTTGATGACTATCCTAGTTATGCATTAATGTCTATATGTTTTCTGTATAAAGAAAATCGTTTGTTGGTATGGGGAATTGAGAGCGATGTGAGGGGGGCGAGGGGCCATATGAGCTTCCACCTTCACGTGGTTGGCCCTGTTCAATAGAGAATAACCTATTCTCGAAACAAAGAGAAGTTGATTAAGGTATGCGACAACTTAATTTTTTTCTAGAGTATTTTACATAACTAAATGCATGCTTATTTGCTTATTAATTATTTACTCATATAAAAAAATTGTCTTTTATGATTCATGTAGGCCTTGGTGATGGAAATGCATCTCTTGGACAACTCTTATCAAGTTGTATGGGCTAATGGATCTGGTGAAACAACAATGAAAAGGTAAGGATTTTGACGTGTTTTTAAAAG
>CBVK0102015807.1:0-15068 GCA_900067695.1 Picea abies | reverse complement strand
AAACTATGAAACCACACACAAAGTATATCAAAGCAAATGTATGACAGAAAGAAAACATCCATGAGCATAATATCAACATAGAGAAAACAACACAAACCATGAAATTGAATCAAAGGCTCTCTTCTATTAATTCAATCTGTACATGGGTGTTCTCCACAAGTTCTCTGCTTGCTCTTCTCTTCTTGCTCATGTTTCTCAATATGAATGATGTTACAATATACAAAGGAGGGTGTCTATATCCCGTTTCCCTCTCGAATTCTACAACTATCAAATCTACAATTAAATCCTTATCTAACAACATTAAATCCATTAAATGCCTTCCTATCTACTAAGGACGAGAGCTTAAAGGCTCAAGGTCCCCTTTACAATATAAGTGCGCTTCTTTATGAATGACTTCATTAAAGAGCAGCACAACAACTTTCAAGTATTTCAAAATGTGTACTGGCACTGTCCAGTTGTTTCCCCTCAATGTGCTGGCTCACTTGATGAGTGAGCGATGCTCCTGCATCATATACTCCTCAGCTTGAAAATTTTCATGGGCTCCTGTCCATGAGATCCTGCACGGTCTGTCCATGCTTCTGTATCACTGCTTCAGTCTCCTAGCTGGCATCTTCCACTGGGTGATTTTTCCATTTTACCAGGTACTCGAAATATTGCTTGCGCCTGGTCTTCTTTCCCACTCGCTTGTCCAATATGCACTCCATCTGTAGTTTCTTTACAACTGGAAATTGCTTCTGCCACTGGACCACTGGTTGCTCAATTCCGGTCTCTGTCTCTCCAGCTCTGTATGGGTATAAATCCATAACATTGAATATCAGAGATATTCCGATGCCATCCGACAACTCAATCTCATATGCATTCTCTCCGAATTTCTTCAGGACTCTGCATGGTCCAATCTTTTTCATATTCAGTTTGTTGTATGTTCCCCTTGGGAACCTTTCCTTCCTCAAGTGTGCTAGAACCAAATCACCAACTTCAAACTGAATTTGTCTCTTCCACTGATCGGCTCTGTGCTTGTACTCTTGATTTGAATCTTGCAGTCGCTGCTTCACCTTGCTGTGAAGTTATTGCATTGCCTCAGCGAACTCCTCTGTGCTAGCACTGCTAGTTGTAGCCTGTTCTGACTCCCTGAGTTCAGAAACTCCCCTCGGTTGTGTCCTATATAAAATCTGGAATGGGCTTTTGCCTGTACTCTGATTCACCGAATCGTTGTACGCGAACTCTGCTTGTGGTAATATCTGGTCCCAACTACTGTGGTGCTCTGTCACCAAGCTTCTTAATAGATCCCCCAGACTTCTGTTCACCACCTCAGTCTGTCCACCCGTCTACGGATGATATGCTGAACTAAACACCAAATTAGTTCCCAACTTCTTCCATAGCGTCCTCCAAAAATGACCTATGAATTTGGTATCCCTGTCTGAGACTATGCTTCTCGGCAATCCATGAAGTCTAACAACCTCTTTGAAAAACAAGTTTGAGATGTGGGTCGCATCACTGGTCTTCTGGCATGGAATAAAATGTGCCATCTTAGAAAACCTTTCTACCACCACAAAGATGGAATCAACACCCCTCTGCGTCCTTGGAAAACCCAATACAAAATCCATGCTGATCGCTTCCCATGGCCTCTCGGGTATGGGTAATGGCTGATAAAAACCCGTGTTCTGCTTTCTGCCTTTCGAATGTTGAAAAATTTGACACCTGTCAACAAACCTCTTGACATTTTCTCACATACCCAGCCAAAAATACGATTCGCTCAGCTTCGCGAATGTTTTGTCATGTCCAAAATGACCTGCTAACCCGCCACTATGCTTTTCCTTCACCAAATTCTCCCTCATGGAGAAAATTGGAATACACAGTTGATTTCCTCTGAAGAGCAATCCTTCCTGGATCATATAATATATCCAAGGACTCTGATCCCTGAGAACTGGGTTCTCAACTGACTCATAAGCTTCCCCAAAATCTGCATCTCCTGCGTACATATCCCTGAGATTTTCAAAACCCAACGTCTTGACTTTGAATTCCTGCAGCAACAAACATTTCCTGCTCAAAGCATCAACCACTTTGTTAGCAGTCCCTGAAATGTGTATGATTACAAACGTGAAATTTTGCATGTACTCTACCCATTTTGCATGCTTCTGATTCAACTTATCCTATTGACTCACAAACTGCAATGCATGATTATCACTGTACAATACAAATTCCTTCGGTATCAAGTAATGCCTCCACTTATTCAATGCTTGTATGATGGCATAAAACTCTTTATCGTACGTGGATTATTTCATCTTTGCTTCATCCAGCTTCTAGCTGAAATATGCAACTGGCCTATCCTCTTGACTCAAGACCGCTCCTATAGCATATCCACTCGCATCACACTTCACCTGAAATGTCTTCTGGAAATCAGGCAACACCAGAATTGGTTGCTCTGTGATCTTCCGCTTCAACAGATTGAAGCTCCTTTCAGCCTCGGCTGTCCAGTGAAAAGTCTTATGTCGCTTCTTCACTGTG
Organism: Picea abies; assembly: GCA_900067695.1. Classification (NCBI taxonomy): domain Eukaryota; kingdom Viridiplantae; phylum Streptophyta; class Pinopsida; order Pinales; family Pinaceae; genus Picea; species Picea abies. The sequence continues at coordinate 12,563 of CBVK0102015807.1, read as the reverse complement.
TCCATCATTGTTGTGCTAATTCCACTGAAATTCCTAATGAACTTTCGGTAGAAACTAGCTAAACCGTGGAAACTTCTCACCTCGAATACATTTCTCAGTGATGGCCAATTCTTGATCACTTCCACCTTCTCAGGATCCATTTTTAACTCATTTGCCGATATGACAAAACCCAAATAAATGAGCTCTATCTTCATGAAGGAACACTTCTTCATGTTGACCAACAACTTCTCCTACTGTAGTCTTCTCATCACAATGGCCAAATGCTTCAAATGTTCAGCCTTTGTCTTACTGAAAATCAGTATGTCGTCCAGATATACGACAAAAAATTTCTCGATGAATTCCCTCAGGACTTCATTCATCAGTCTCATGAATGTGCTCGGCATGTTTGTCAAACCAAACGGCATGACCAACCATTCGTACAAACCCTCATTTGTCTTGAATGTTGTCTTCCACTCATCACCTTCCCTCATGCGAATCTGGTGATATCCGCTCTTGAGATCGATTTTCGAAAAATAATTTTCCCCACTCAGGCAATCCATCAGATCATCCATTCTCGGTAGTGGAAATCTGTACGTAATGGTAATATTGTTAATCACTCTGGAGTCTGTACACATTCTCCAGCCTCCATCCTTCTTTGGACTAAGCACTGTTGGAACGACACATGGACTTAGACTTTCCCTGATCAATCCCTTGTCCAGCAGATCCTGTACCTGCCTTTTGACTTCCTCATTCTCTTGAGGCATCAATCTGTATGCAGCCTTGTTTGGTAAACTTGCTCCAGGTATGAGATCAATGTGATGACTCATGCTCCTCATTGGTGGCAACAAACGAGGTAATTCGTCCACGATGATGTCAATGAACTCTCCTAGCATTTCCTGAATCTCATCTGGTAGATCATCCACTCTTGTGCTAGTCAGGACAATCCTCGGTTTCCTGACCACAAGAATTGTGGATCTTCCTTCTTCTCCATCTCTGTGAGAAGCTCCTTCCCACTCATGAGAAGTATGGTACTGCTTACTTCCGGTTTCACTTCCTTATCCTTTATCGGAAGCAATTGGTGTGTCTTCCCATCCTTCTCTAAGGTGTATGTGTTCATTCTCCCATCATGAACTACATTTCGGTCATACTGCCATGGTCTACCCAATAATACATGACAAACATCCATGGGAATGACATCACATAGGACCTTATCCTTATATTCACCCATTTTGAAATCAACTAAACATTGTTTAGTGACACTCACCTGATGTCCTTTCTGCAACCATGAAACTTTGTATGGACTCGGGTGATTGGTCGTCTCCAGCTCTAATTTCTCCACCATCTCGGTTGAAACGAGATTGTCGGTGCTTCCACTGTCCACAATGACCTTTCATTTCCAGCCTTTGGTCTTGCACATGGTCCTGAACAGTCTGCTCCTTTGAGCTGTGTCCTCCACCTCTTTCTCGGGTGTCAAGAGAACCTTATGCACCGTCAGCGACTTCCCACTTCCGGTGTCTTCATTCTCAACATCACACCTCTGCGCCTCAGCGATGTGAGCTTCTCCTCTATCTGTTTTCCTGTCTGGATAGTCAACGGCTTTATGTCCATCCTTCCCACATGTAAAACCTGTGATGATTCCTCCTCTTCCTCTTCCCCTACCTCTGGTACGAGGAAAAGTGTTCGCGTCAGCATATCTACCACCCTGCTCTGTATGTTGTCTCTTCGGCTCAACATATTGTTGTCTTTGTTGTGAGGTTCCACCCCTCTCAATCTTACCTTGAGGTTTATTCCATTCCTCCTTGGGCTTCTGGTATTTGTCCTGGGCAACTGTCTTTCCTTTGGGCTGACTTCTGCCTCGCCCTCGTTGACCTTGCTTATGGCTCAGATTTTCTTTGGCTTTCAGAGCCATCTGGTAAGCATCCTCCACCGTCCTGATGGTTAGCATGCTTAGTTTATCCTGAATGTTGTATCTCATACCATTCAGATATCTGGCTACCTTCTCATCGTCGCTCTCCCGATGACCTGCTCGGATATTGAGCTTATAAAACTCTTCGGTGTACTCCTTCACCGTCATCAACTTCTGTCTCAGGTTCTGCATTTGCCTAAACAGTGTGATCTAATAATCTATAGGGATGAACTTCGCCTTCATCTTCGCGATCATTCGATCCCAGCTTTTGATCTTTTGTTTCCCCTTGGAACGTCTATCTGCCTATAGCTCGTCCCACCATAAGGCTGCATGTCCTTTAAACTTAGTGACAACATGCCTTACCTTTTTATCCTCTTCGATATCTTCGTATTTGAAGTAGGTATCAAGAGCTCTGATCCAGTCCAGCAACTCTTCTGCATCCAAGCTTCCTTCGTACACTGGAATGTCCATTTTTGTCTTGGAACTCATCCTGGCGATAGCTTTGATCAACCGCTCGGTTGATGCATCCTCTACTGTGACATCTTCTGCATGTCCAGCTTCTTCTTCATCTTCGGAATCGCTAAGATCCCCTGCACCAGCTCCATGTCTTTGTGCAGTATCCATCTCCTCAAGCCTTGCTCGGAGATCTCTCATCTGTCGCTCCATTTCTGGATTCCCTGCTAGCCTGCCTCTTCTTCTCACCTCCCTGTCTTCGGGATCTGGTGACTGTCTTTCTCTTCTCAGCGGCATGATGTCTTCTCTTCTCTCTCAATAGAGAACTTATCCCGCTCTGATACCACTTTGACGCAGTTTTGACCCTCACAGTCCAACCGCTCTCACCAGGACCTTCTCTAACTTTGGCCCGAAGAGATGTATCCCTCTTTAAATCCCGTATCAGGACCTTTCTGCACCCACAGGATTCTCCTGGTGATCTCCCCTTCTTCTATTGGGAAATCGAAACTCGCAAGATCACGAGTTCGGCACTCACAAGGTCAGGTTTTTTGATTCTCTGAACCTTGATGACTATTTGTTCATGGCGGCCTCGCTCCTCATCGGGAATTTTCCCGTCGAGAGATCGGTATTCACGAGGTTCCAAAACACTCACCTCACAATTCCCCGAGTGCTGATATGCGATGCCACCTATCCTCTGAGCTATCGCCCGGACCCCTCGCCTCTCGAGTTAATCGAGAAATCATGTTTCAGGAATTCATGATTTCTATTGCCACGATCCACAGGACCTTTCAAGTCACGAACCCCGATATGCGCGACACCTGTCAACTCCAACCACTATAGCAGTGGGACCCTTTGCAGCTCGAAGTTTCGCTATTTCTCCGTGGTTCTTTCGACACCAATAACTCTGAAGTGCCGAACCCCGACTCTCCGGGATCTTGCACCACATGTCTCCGCTGAGATCCACGACCCTGATCTTCTCAGGAATCACTAATCACGATTTCGACAACTATGAAACTCTTTCCTCCGGGAAACCCAATATGTCGAATCCCAATGGCTCTTGGTTCTTCCTACGCCTAAGGGTTAAATCCCTCGCTAATTCTCCCAGATCTGACGGTCAGGGGGATTTCATGAATCTATCCTGCAAACCCTGGCCGTTGATTCTCCTCCTTGGAGATTTCTTCTGCTTCAAAGCTTCTTTTGGCTCAAACCTTCTCCTAGGTCCCTCTCATAGGAATCACGAAGGAACTATCCCTCCTGAGCTTGTCAACTCTGACTCCCGTAGAGATTTTACACATGCTTCTCACGCTCGACCTCCAACAGCTCTTGAAGTGTTGAATTTTCTCAGACTCTGCACACTTCATGCAGCAGCAGTCTATGTCTTCCTTTGCTCAGACTAGCCACTGAGACTTCAAATTCAGCCTGCGCTTCTCCTGTGCGGCTCTACCAACCCAATCAACTTCTGGGCGAATGAGAATAAGAGTTTAACTTTCTAGCCTCATCAACGCACTCTATGTGGATGAATTCGACTGCACTCGATGCAGGAATCTCCTGGCTCAGATAGAGAAAACTCATTCTCTTCTCTCTCAGGCTTCAATTAAACTATGAAACCACACACACAGCATATCAAAGAAAATGTATGACAGAAAGCAAACATCCATGAGCATAATATCAACACAGAGAAAACAACACAAACCATGAAATTGAATCAAAGGCTCTCTTCTATTAATTCAATCTGTACATGGGTGTTCTCCACAAGTTCTCTACTTGCTCTTCTCTTCTTGCTCCTGTTTTTCAATATGAATGATGTTACAATATACAAAGGAGGGTGTCTATATCCCGTTTCCCTCTCGAATTCTACAACTATCAAATATACAATTAAATCCTTATCTAACAGCATTAAATCCATTAAATGCCTTCCTATCTACTAAGGACGAGAGCTTAAAGGATCAAGGTCCCCTTTACAATATAAGTGCGCTTCTTTATGAATGACTTCATTAAAGAGCGGCGCAACAACTTTCAAGTATTTCAAAATGTGTGCTGGCGCTATCCAGTTGTTTCTCCTCAATGTGATGGCTCGCTTGATGAGTGAGCGATGCTCCTGCATCACTTTTTCCACCATTTTGCTACTATTTTACCCACCTTTCTTTTACCATCCAGGTTATTTGTATAGTCGTTACATTCCATAATCTTGTCTTTTTTATCCTAGTATGCTAAGTCCACTTGACGCCTCAATTCATTAAATTTTTCTTTCATTTTGGGAAAGATAACAGTTGTTTGGGTAATTACTAATAAAGTATTGAGAACTCCCTGCAAGACAATCGGTTGTTACAGGTGTTGTTACTCTGCAATGTTTTTACTCTAGGTGTTGTTACTTTGAAGTGTTTTTACTCCGCAATGTTGTTACTCCAGGTGTTGTTTACTCCAAAGTGTTGAAACATTGTTACTTCTAGCAGTGTCGATATCCTCAGCAGACCAATGGCATTATTTGGAGATCGTACGTGTTGATATTGATCAGGTCATTGACATACGAGCCCTCGTGGAAATGACTAGTCCCTTTTGATAATGTGGCTATTTTTAAGTCATGATTAGTGTGTGTCATAAATTTGTTTTTTCAACCCAAATTATAGGACAGTTCAACAAACCAAGTCTATAATTAAGTAATCATATTAGTTGTGACCTGTTACAAGAAATATTTTGTATCTTCTTAATTAAGACAACATTGAACAGATTCTCAAGGTTGTTCGTAATTGTCAATTTTCCAAGATTAGTTAGATGAGGGAGCTTTTAAAAAGAAGAGCATTTTTTCTCCCAAGTTAGTCTAGTTTTGGGGAGCAATCAGTCTGGTCAATGAAAAATAACATTTTTATCTCCACCTCTTGATTTTTGAATAAAAAGATCTGGCAAGTTTGTGGTTTAATTTTATGTGTAATTAAGTTGTAGTTCCTGTAACTTTTCCAGCCCCTACTAAGGAGGAAGCACCCTCCTCTTTAGTATGGTTGTTGTTATTGTATTGATAGGTAGATTTGCTTTGGTTTCTTGAGGTATTATCTTTGTTTTTATTGTCATCCATAATCGATTTTGAGTGTTTTGGTGCAGATGTGATTTTTTGTTACTCAAATGTGATTTGGTCTAGATTTATATATAGCATTACTGTTATAGGTTACAGTGTGGTTGATGGTCTTCATTATTGTAGAGGTTAATGAAATCCAGTAAAATTGTAGGCGTTATTGATAGCCATTCATTGCATTGTTTCCTTGAAGTTTCAGTCTATTTTAATTCATTTCTCACAGAATGGTTTGTTTATTTCCTTTCAATAGGTGATTTATCTTAAGTAGTGTGACCTTATTACCAACAAGATTGTTATATTTTATTTCCAACCAGTGTGTCTTCCATTTCAATGCAAGTGAGGATTTATTTTGATTCCAGCAAGTATGTTTCCCATTTCAAGGCAAGTGATGATTTTCCCATTTCAATGCAAGTGATTATTGATTTCAATTATAGCAAGTGTGTTTCCCATTTCAATGAAAGTGAGGATTGATTTCATTTACATCAAGTGTGTTTTCCATGTTGATATAAGTAAGGTCTAAATTGATTTACAACAGTGTGTTTCCATATAATGTGATTTGGATGTAGTGTGTTTCATTCCAGCAAAAGTGTGCTCCATATTTAACAATGTGGTTTTAGTTTAGTGAACCTTCTATTCTAGCCATTTTTCTTAAGTAATCTATAGTGTACATTGACTGGTGAGGTTTGGTTCTCCAACTTTCAGGATAGTGTTAGCTAGGGGTTGTTGCCTACATATATTTCGCATGATAACCTTGCAATAATAAAATGAATCTTGGGTTGACAATTATATGTATTGGATGTTTTAATAAGTCAATTAAACACCCCACAAGGGTGCAGACCGATTGGCAAGTGTCGTGTAAATGTAAGGAAATGTAAAAAGGAGGTCTCACGTTCAATTCTCACCTCGATTTACATGTGCCCCATGCTTGCGAGCTGTGTGGATGCACCTGGAGGTTATAGAGGTAGCAGATGAGAATCGACCCTGTGTCACACAAGTACGAGAACCACGAGTTGAGGATTCCACCAGTGACAAAAGAAAAAATAAGACAATTAAACACACCAACATTTTTTGCGCCAGGAAGACACTGGAGGAGATACAGAGAAGGAAGAGGTAGGAGTAGACATAGAAAGAGAAGATGTAGGGGGTGACATAGAGAAAGAACTTAGCATAGAAAGTATGGAAATAGATCAAGAAGATCTCATAGAAGAAGAAGAGGTCAAAAAAATTGAGATACAAGGTAACTCCCATGTTGCACAAAATGTTTCATCGCTTCCATCCAGTGATGAAGAAGAGATTATAGGTGAAAACTCCTCTTGGAAAGAATGCAAAACTTGTCTTGTCATAGAAGAGCCTCCACAATAGAAGAGAGGGAAGAAGAGGTCAACTCGAGGAGTTGTTGATGACCTCCCAAGAAGGAGAAACAGGTCTTATTCAGTAGTAGTGTCAGCCCAATAATGTAAGCCATTAATAATTGTTGATTACACACAATAACCTACTAAGAAACCAACCATTGCAAAGAAGGGAAAGATAAGAACAATAACCAAAAGCAACAGACCAGGTAAAACTACACCCATGCTTAATCAAATTGATTATTTAAAAGAGGAAAATTATAATCTTGAGGAAAAACTTAGGACTCTGAAGGGGAAGTTTCAAGAAGAAGAAAACCCCTCAAAATTGGGAGCCCTGGAAGAAATTGCCCAATTAGTGGAAAAATCACTAGAACCTAAGACTGGGGCACCAGACACTACTACATTGGGTGTAAATTACGACAAAATATTACAACGGTTTAAAATTTCGTCATAATTGTTTTTCTTTTTTTGGACTAAATTTACTTTTTTTTTTCGGGGTCCAACTGTTCATTGCTCTAGTGACCAACATTCCACGTTAGTCATTATAGCAACGAATTTTTTTTGCTAGAGTGACCAACCACGAGTTAGTCGCTATAGCGACGAACTTTAGTCGTTATAACGCCCAACTATGGCACGTGTGAGAATCAAACGGTCATTGACTTATTGTTTGGTCAATTTGACCGAATTCGTGAGAAGATCAACGAAATCAATCCTATATATATCTCAGTTACAATAAATTTTCTATAGTTGCGACAACCATTTTCTACAGTTGCAACAATCATTTTCTATAGTTGCGACAATCATTCGAGTGTTCTGATGCAATGGTGTTCTGGTTTTTTATGAAATCTTGATTTCAATTTTCTTTCAAGAAGAGAAACATTGAATTGATCAGACTCTACATAGCTGAGATTTTGAAGGTCAGTACTTAAAATTTTTCTGTGTGATTTAGTAATTTGGTGGTATTGAACTATTTTATGGTTTATTTTCACTCCTTAAATCAAATTTTATGGTTTATTTTAACTCCTTAGAAATATTTTATGGTTTATCCACTTTTGATAGAGTAAAAATATTACTGATTCAGCTACAATCACTCTAATTTTGTTCTTATATTTCATGGAACTTCTTGAATATCTAAGTATCATTTCCTTAGTAAATTTACATTTAGGGATTCCTCGAGTTGGAAAAGAACCAACTAAAAGTGGAGCAATGGATTTTGTGGTGATATTGGGCATCAGTACTCTTGTGTATCCCTAAAGCTACCATAATTTTTATTAGGGACTTAATATTATATAGTGTGATTTTGGGGATCCACCTCCTCTTATTAATGGAATATTGTGATTTCGGGGATGAATCAAAGTATGAGGCTTTAAACTTGGACAGTGAAAGATGTATAGTGTACCATTTATCATTACCATGCCAAGGAATTGCTTGCCAACTTTGATTGGTTGTCTTCAAATTAATTCTCTTTACATCATCATTTTTTATGAGAATTAAAGTTGCCTTTACATGTCTTATGTCATGATTTATTTTTCTCCCCAAACTCTTTCTTTCACCTATATCAATTTTTTTCCTCATTTTTGACAACATAATAGTAGGTGGATCGCAACAAAGAGATGATTAGAAGATTCATTTATGTTTGGATGTTTATGTGTAGGTCAATGTGTTGTTTTAGAACCAAGTGTCATTTAGATTCCCAAATAGCCAGTGTTGTACGTTGGATATGAAATACATTGGTTTCATGCTTTGTTCCTTATTTTTTCTAGCTGATTTTAGGTTTCATGCTTTGTCTCTTATTTTTTTCTGAACATGCTGTATAATTTTCATTACAAATATCGAAATATATACCAAATTATTTGAATATATTTGTATATTGTATTTATAATGTTTCAATGGATTTGTTGTAATAAGTAATTACAATGTCAACTCCAGACGAGAAAAGAGAGTTTGTTATGTTAAAGCGGCAAATGGTGATTCATGGAGATAGGAAATGTTATTGCCCTTGTTGTGAATGCAGGGGTTTTAATGGAAGAAGACTACCTTTAAAAATAGTTGAAAAACATTGTAGGGAGAATGGGCATGTTTAAGGGGGCAATGAATATCGTCCCATGGTAAGTAATTAGTTATTATAGATCTTTAAGAGTATTATACATTAATTTTTATTTTTTTTTAATTTATCTTTCAAAATAATATTTGTGATATGCTCTAACTGTATTTTATTGCTTCTATTGTTTTTATTAAAGAAAACTCATCCTAAGAATGTGATGTCGCCTAGAAGGAGACGTTTTCATAGAGATAATACTAAAGAACAAGCTGAACTTAATCATGTGGATAATGATGATCACATTATTCCTATGGAAAATGATGATATTAATAATACAGTTGTTGATAATGGGACAAATAGATTGATCCAAGACATTTATAATGCTCCAATGGATGATGATGTCAACTTGGAGGAGAACAACTTGCAGGATGATAATGATGACAGTGATGAGGACAATGATGATGAATATATTTTAGATAAACGTATCCTTCAATATGCCATTGAATCCCTATATGAAGGCATAAAAAAAAGTGTTCTCTCTATTGTAATGTTGTTCATAAACTTGAAGGTATAAAATGGTTTATCAAACACATGTATGACACAGATCCTAAGGTAAGAAACATAATTTTACAGTTTTATGCAATTTTCAACTTTTATTTTATTTTATTTTCAGTGTCAATTGATGTCTATATTAAGGATGCAATATTTATAATGATTAATATAATTTTCATTATTGATTTTTCTTTTGTATATTGTTGTTGTAGGTTGATAGGTGAATATTTCTTACCATCACCAAATAAGTTACCTTGCACTTACTGAGAATTATCTTCCATTATGAAAGAAATTGGAATGGAATATCAGCCTATTGATGCATGCCCCAATGATCACATCATATATTATGGACAATATGCATATGAATCGAATTGCCCACAATGTCAAATCAATAGATATCAAACTAATCAGTTAACAAAAAAGGTGCCTCACAAGGTTCTTCATTATATTCCCATAATTCCACGCCTCCAGTGACTATTTAGATGTCGGAACATAACATAGTTTATGGATTACCATGCATGGAATAGAAATGAAGATGATGTTCTCCGAATGCCTGCAGATGGTTCTTTATATAAAAATATCGAAGAAAGATGGCCAATTTTTTAAAGAAGAACCTCATAATGTTAGGATTTCATTGGCAACTGATGGTGTAAATCCATTTGGTGAGCTCAGGTCTATCTACTCGTTGTGGCATGTTTTTGTTATAAACAATAACCTTCCTCCTTAACACATATTTCGTTAAATTTGGAAATATTCTATTACACGTACTTCATCAACATTGATTTTTTTGTAAATCTCCATATTAAATTAAGATGAGATAAACCAGTTAGTGACCATGAATAGGTCAAACATGGGACTATTAGGTACAATAGTATAAATGGACGATAGGAGTGTGAAATAAACTCTTATAAGAAATTGATTTGAGCTAAATCATCTTAGTATGTTTAACATGCAAGTGAGATATTATTGTTATGGACAACAAACCCAACTCAATGTTTGAATTTGGTGCCTAATGACTCAATCCCCCTTGCCACAACTGAGGGGGTTGTGGGTGGGATTTGTTGATCAAATAACGATGTTGTTGTAACAAACCTCCTCGTTACGACAACAACTCTAAGAACAAGTGCAATTTTTTTTTTCTTTTAAAGTGTGTGCGCACGTGTGGAAGCAACAAACACACTTGACTCTACGTCGCCAATCGACAACCAACAAGAAACCAACAAGATGCAACCACAAGGTTCAACGCAAGAAGACTAAAGGCACACAACGAGTAACTGCAACAATATACGACCCTAGGCATAAGGCTCACAACACAAACATCAAGACATACTGGGGTTGCACAGTAAGAACACAGAGGGAAGAGTCCATGGTGTTAGGGTTACTATTTCTACACAGGAAAGCAGGGCATTTAGTCTTATGTCTTCTCAAAAGAAGATTAGACAGGCTCTTGGCCGACTGCTCAGGCAGAAACTAGTAACCCAACCAAGAACAAGATGCACACAAGACGAACACAACAAGACGATCCTGACATATCACAGTGACAACAAGCAATAAATGCCCCTAGACATAAGGCGTACAACTAGCAGCTGTAAGCAGAAACTACACAAGGTGGTATGTACAGTACAGTCATAGATGGAAGAATTCTTAGTAGTAGAGCGTACTATTTCTGCACAGAAAAGCAGGGCTTTTAGTCTTATGTCTTCTCGAAAGAACATTAGACAGGCTCCTGGCTGACTGCTCAAGCAGAAACTAGTAATCCCCTTAGGTGTGTCGCAAGAGTGGAAACCTTGCCTTTAAAGGGCCCGAGACTCTTGATACGACACTGGATTCCTTACACAAAAAAATACACAGAGACATAATTACTAAGCTACAAGAGGTGTCTATATCCCACCCGACATAAGCATACTACGCGGCTAACTGAATACAATCAAGTACGACATAAATAAGAAGCACGACTACGTCCCTTGCGGAAAGCGCGTGAAAAAGAGACTCCGACAACGGAACCCATGTTCAACATTAATCAATGACTCAACAACCCTCATTTACTAACTCCGAGTAATTTAACGCACATAAATTTGGGGCATTCCACTATGTATGTCTTACCAATATCAAGAGACTACACTAACATCACAATCAGATAACCATCTCATTTCATTTCTAATTACAATATCATTGAAATAAATCATGGTCATACGTTTCAACTCTAATCTTGCAATCTTGTTTATATGGTAAGAACAACACAATTTCCTATCTCAAACAATACATTACAATTACGAAATTTATAAACAATATTTTCATGACATATGTATGCCATAACATTTTTCCTTCACCTATAGCAATAAAATTATCATCATATTTGAATATATCAATAAACCATTTTATTTACAAATGACAAGATATAGCAATTACAATATATAAAATGACATTATCTAAATAACAGTGTTTTAAAAGGGGCCCTATATAAAGATATTAAAATTCCACATCTAAAATATCAATATTAAAAGGACAAAGTAACATCATAATTAAATAACATCAAGTATACAAGTAACTTCATATTGAAAATTGACAATACCATCACATATTTAAAAATGGCAATACGTAAAAATAACCATATTAAAATGTCAATAATTAAGAAGGACATTATTGAAAAGGACAAAAAGGATAATTTTAAAATGACAATTATTAAAAATCGCAATAATTAAATGTCAATATGTAGAAGGAATTCCTATTACAAATATTCGAAATAAAAATTCGATGTGTTACCATGAGAAACTAAATCAATGGATTTCCTTTTAAATTGGATTGTAAAGAAAATTAAGCATTGACAATTGACACAACAAGGGGGCTCAGCTATCAATACTACCAACTGACCCTATTGTCTTAAGGTGTGCCGTCTAATCAGCCCTGACAGGAATTTCATGAAGCAACCAGCCGTCATTTAAACACTCAAGGAGTAGTTTACGTGGAGTACAATCTGAAGGTAAGCACTGACACATTAACAGTGTTGTCAATAGTTAAAAATTCTTATTCATCATCTTTTCCTTAAAATATAGGAATACACATCCAATTAACAAGTTTAAATTGGGAATATACAACAAATATATCAACCATCAGTTTGATAAACAATTTTGTTGAAAATCCAGGAATATACAGCGCGATTGAATTGGGAATATACAGCGCCATATCAACCATCAATTTGATAAACAATTTCGTTTG
>CBVK0102015800.1:0-11546 GCA_900067695.1 Picea abies | reverse complement strand
AGGACGTACCAGAAAGTTATGAAGATTTACAAGTTTTCCCGACAAGGTCAGCAAGAGGTATGCAAATTGGTTTTCTTGCCTCCCATAGGAAATTGATGAAGTTCAGAATCATTGATTTTAATACAGGTCATTCAAGTTTAAATCCTTTTCAGCCTTTTTTGAATTAAAATTCAAAATTAATTTTAATTTGTTTGAATTTAGAGAGAAAAGAAAACATGTCTTAAATAAAAAAAATTAAAATAATAAAAGAAACAAAAAATATTATATAAAAATGAAACGAAATGAAACAAAGGGAATCATAGTTTTTGCTGTACTGAATCATAGTTTTTTGCATGGATTTGTGCAGATGCCCACTCATTTTCCCCCACTTGCTCGTTTTCAAATTTCACACCAGCTCATACAATATTACAAGAAACGAAATCAAGTTTCAAATAGAAAAAATAACTTGGCAACTTCTCCAAATTTCATCGAAGCCAACGAGGGGAACTCTATCGATTGTCCTCGAAGGACACAACGCCGAGGTGTCTGGAGTACTTGTTGCGAACATAGGATTATGACCTTACAGAGTGCACCTCCAGGTCTTAACTATGAGGAAGTGGAGTTCCATTCATTTACCCAGCTCGCCAGAATGACACTGGTTAGGCATTTGATTCAGTTTCAACCATGAGATGCTAAACGCCACCATCAGGCTGAACACGTACCACGGGATTTGGAGAATGATTGAGGCCATGTTTGAAAAAGTACAATATTAACTGGATTTCCCTTTGAATGTGAGCAAAAGTCAATCTTGTTCTTACACAAGGTGAGCTTGATTGAAGTCAAGAAAGGCTCATTTAACAATAGATGACAAATTTGGACACAATTCACGTAATACCTAGAATGAGAAACTCCGAAGCTAAGGATCTTACAAAATGTTTAAGAGACTAGGTCGTGGAAAGACCTTGAAAGAAAGAACCTAGGTTGATGAAGAAATGAGAATAGTAATAGAGGACAATTTTAAGCAAGCCTGGCGTTCTCATTACAACTGTCACTATTGAACCAAACACCGTTACTTGAAACCAAGCTTCTATACAATGATACAGGAACAAATTCTAGGCTTATCATTTGTAACGACCACATTCCCAAAGAACTTAAATGAATGTAATCCAACACGGTCACTCGGAGAATTTCCCAATATAGGTGCCATTTCTCTCTTGGTGAAGTTCATAACTTAGCCCCATATTACACCAACTAGGTTAATAAATCATCCTCTGATGTAATTCAGAGGAGTTCCGATCAACTCCTCCGATGCAAATTAGAGGAGTTCCCATTAACTCTTGTGAAACCTAAAAATAAATGTTTTTCATAAATCGGCCATAACTTTTGACTCAGGTGTTCATATAGTTGGAAAGGTATTTCTATTATATTTTTAAGAAATTCCTAACCTATTGCAATCATTTTTCAATATGAATATATGATACCTAATTGACATTCTCAAAGAATGCAATGACTTAATCATGAGAGGACGAGCCAAGAATTGACTCCACGAAAGTTCACATGATATTTCAATTATTTAATGCCTCAATTATATGCATTCTAATGATTAGTATTGATATTTTATTTGGAGTTACTCTCATTTATGGTATGTTGAATGGTTCCAAGTACCAAGTGGAGGAGGGTTCCACTCAACATTTTTGCGATGCAATCTAGCAGTGATAGAGGAGCAACAAGGTAACTCTAACACAAATAGTTGAAGATGATATCTGACTCACATGATGATCGACTTTTATATTTAGATAACAAATATTTTCCCATGCCCAGAATCATCTTCATGATGTGCAAGGCACATATGGCCAAAATCCATGACAATCCATCTATGCTAGGAGACAAATTTGAAATGTGATTGTTGTCTTTGTTACTCATAATCACAGAGAGGATAAGGCCAAACATTGCAAGATGAAAGGTCACAACGTAATATCCCCGGGTAGTGCCCCAGATATATTATGAATTGTAATCATGTTTTGTAGGCTGGTGAGCCGAGTATTGATAAGTTGGTGGGCTTATGTGTTTATTAGGTTGAAGAGTCTAAGTGTTAAGGCCAGGAGCCTGATTTTGTATATTTAATTATGCAGATCATTAATATAATATATGAACATCACTGCGTGTCGACCGACCATGAAGAAAGAGTGATGGGGGACTAAAATTCCACATAATGGGTAAGGGAAAAGGGGCTGAAAGGTTGGAAGAGGGGCTAAGATTGAGAGCTTAATTCCTTGAATAATAATTTATTATTATTCCAAAGCTATGTGAAAAACGTGTTATTTTTATCCTAAGTTCCTGGAAAAGGAAACACATACTTGATGGAGTGCATGCAACTTCATGGGCGACATGTGTTAGCCCAAGCACATGCAATTTAACCCAATAATTGAGCCGTGATGGGGGTTCGTCCTCCACTAAGCTTCCACAGGGTGGGTAAGGGAAAAGGGGTTGAAAGGTTGGAAAGAGGAGCTAAGCTTAGGGTCTTAAGTCCTTGAGAATAATATTTTATTATTATTCCAAAGCTGTGTGACAAACCTTATTTTTTTATCCTAAGTCCTGGGAGAGGCAACACATGCATCTCCAACATGTGCAGAAGGGAACGCATGCAGCTCCAAGAAGACAAGTGTCAACCTGGGATCATGTGGTTAATAGCTGAAGTGTCAGTTGAGTTTGGGGTTCATCCTCCATTCTGCGGTCCGCAGTCTGAATTGTGTTACCACTGCATCTGATTGCTACATACCTCACGCAGCTCTGAAACCCAAAATCGTGATACTTTTGTGATCGACTGGTGTATTCCCATGAATTCCATCTGGTCTCTGCGTTTGGCCTCCATCATCAACCTCTACATAATTTCCTTGTCATGCATCTGAAAACCAGTGGCAAACCCATGGATTGATCTGTGTCTCCTGTGTGTCCTATGCACTTGATTTATCCATTCTGCAAATCTGAGTTCATGCTTAACTATCTGGGTCGTTGTCTTCTGTGAAACCTGAGCATACTGCCATTGTCTATGCCATGTGTATTTTAACTGTGGGCTATTGTGGCCACGCAGTCCCTTGGCTGAGTGTGATTGGCTACCATCATCTGTTCCTTGTTGAGCCATACTGTTGTCCTCCTTGTGTTGGAACGGAGTTGAAGAAGCAAGATGTCAGCCCTGTGTGCAACACTCTCTCTAGGTAAGAGAGGTGGTTGTGGTTGAAGAAGCAGGTTGTCAGGCCTGTGAGCGACTCTCTCCAGGTGAGAGAGTGTGCAAAGGAGGTGATAACTCCTGTAAGGGGTCATGTAGCTGCCACAGATCTCGAAGAATTCCGGTCAGGCCTGTTGCTGAAGCCCAAGGCAAGGAAGGTTTAGCAGTCGAAGGACTGTCTAGGTGACAGTGAAGGTGTATACTCTTGGGGTGGGACAGGCATGTGGAGAATGCGAGTCTGTGAGTAGTGGGCATAAGTGGCTCCTGAGAGAGAATCCATCCTCATAAACTATGTGTCTTCCTATTGACCTTGCCTAGCCTAGGATTCCCTTGCCCAGTGGAGCTTAGTCCCAGCTCAAGGGTGACCTACTGTTGAAAGTGATGAGCAACGTGGTCTAAGGTTGGGAGGTTCCTGGAAGTTCTGCACAGAGTTGGTGGTGTTATGCCATTTTAAAATATAATTATTAATTATGTACTTGATTTATATGTGATGCATGTTTGTGTCTTGAAATGTATCATGTATTCTGTTGCAAGTTTGAATTGTTGTATTCTGTTGCAAGTTTGAAATGTATCATGTAGTAGTGTTGCCCTGGTAGTGGGGATGATGGCCGGGGACGTTACACATGGGGTAGGTGGAAGGCCAAGAGTCATATCGTTCCCCAATTAATAAAGATTGTACCCAAAGAAAGAGATTTTGGCTCTTCAAACATTGTACATTTTTGAACTATTTTGGGAATACAGTGTCAACTAAAATTGGAGAGATTCCTTAGAGTTTTCATGTACTATTGTTGAAACTATTAATATGAAGAAGCCCATAGGGAAAACTTTTGGCAGAGAGAAGGACTCGCATATGTTTTTTTTTTTCTACGAACTATTTCAAGAAGAATGTTTGATGTTCACATGGGTTGTAAGAGCATGTTTGTGTATGTACTATTCTGATGCAATTTATGCTTTCTTGCAGTTTTGTTACTCTTTCTTATATTACATGTCCTCAGTGAATGAGATGTCAATGTATGTAATATAGTGACTTAAAACTATTCTAGTTATATATTCATGTGCATGTGTTATCTGAATTTATTTCTTCATTTCAACTACCTGGGTGAAGTTATTGATAGAGTTAGTTTCATGTCACAACTCATTCACTTACGTTAATTTTATCCTAGCTAGGATAAGGTAGATTAGAAGTAGATTAGATACATTCATTTACATAGTCTTATTCTACATATTTCGTTTGCATAACCATCCATCACTCACCTTCATCGGTGGAACGGGTCACAACTGGTAAAACCAAACCAACAATAGCCTCTAGGCTAGAATCTGGATGGGTTCCCTATTCTAAATAGTGAGAGATCTATTTGGGACTTCTTACCGGGGGTAACCCCTAATTCTTCTCGGGAAAATTTAGACCTGTCAACAAAATTGGTGCTAGAAGGACGGACAAATGACAAGCCTTCCCATGTGGAGCCATTTCATTATCTTTTAACTAGCACTTGGCTCCTCTCAATACCTTTGTATACAATGACCCTTTGAGTCTTCCAAGACCCACCAAGGCCATCTCAATCAAGATAGTCAATCTCTTGTCAAACCCCAAATTTAATGGTGAAGGACATGTCTTTGCATTCACACACCTTAATCAGTTTGACATCAATCGATGAAATTTGAAGATTTTTTAAGATAGTGAAATATGCTAACTATTCATCCTCACATTAAGAGGGAGAATTAAAGCATGGTTTAGGACATTGCTAACAAAATTGATTCATAGATGGAAATAATTTATGGAAATTTTTATCGAAGCTCATGAAGATTATGTATATGATGAACTGTTGGAAAAACTTAAAGAAATTCGTAGGCTCGAAAACAAATCTATGGATAATTTCTTCCTAAGAGTTATGTAGATTTGTCATAGATTTATTGAAAATGAAAATCCATCAGACCAACTAATCTCGAATTTGTTTACCTATCTTTTCTATGATCTTGAAAGGTGCAACTTGGATGATCAAACGATCTCTAATCCAAAAAATTCATGTCTGACCAATAAATATAAGGGGTACATAATCTCTAACAAAAACTTTATTACAACTATGGGGGAATCTTTACTAGAAATATTGAACCCCGTAGACTCAGAGTGTGAACCATTTCACTATCCCACTTCAGAAAATCATGAACATATTGTGGTGTATGACAAATCCCTCATTGAAGAAATCCCATCATTTTTATAATATGAAGATATTCATGCACTTGATACAAATTTGTTTACTGTTGGTAACCAACATGAGCACCCACCTTCTCATCATGCAATGCAACCTGTACATTGTTCTTACAATAGAAAAATGAATGCTAAATAACAACAACAAGATTTCCAAGCTATGACCGATCAATAAACCCTTCTCCAAGACAGTCCATCCACGATGCACCAAGTTATAATTCCTTCTTCATTTTCCGAACCTCCCAAATCACAATTTAATCTTGATAATTTAGTTTTTGACAACGACTTTATTATTTCATAATTGAATGTTAATGCTGACCTATCATTCACCATTCCTTTACAATTTGAAATTTCTAACCTGGATGCACATAAGTTAATCACTTAAAATCTAAGGAATGCAGAGAACAAAGAGTTTTCTCATCCTCATGAAGAAATCACAGAAAAGGAACAACCCATCACTACACAAAGTATAGGAAACATTGAGTTGATCCAAGAAACACCATCGTCTCAATCTTCTCTAGAATTACTTGGTATTCCTCAGGGGTAGATGCATCACTTGTCCTTGGATGTTATATTGATGCTCCATCAATCTTCACATGATTTCATTGATGTCATGGGAGAGACTCTGGAGTCATATTTCATGCAATGTTTCCCTAAAAAAATCAGCTATCATCTCTCCCCTCAACATGTGGAGTATGTGAAATTTGAACCTAGGGAGATCTGCATCGATAATGAGATGCTCCAATTTCAACCAATGATCGTGTTAGGTACTCATTGTCTTATTTCTATTCTTGGAATGAATGATGTCACCCACTTTGAGACACTCTCACAAAGTACATTACAATCAGGTTTCATTTATGAGTCTCTTTAGGATCATCACTCACCTTCTGATTCCTTCCAATAGTGCTATGATGATCATTGTAAATTTTATGACATAGTTGAATTTTGGTTGGAGGAATCTTACACATCTGCATTTCACATGAACAATAATGCCTTCAAAATGAATTTGTTGAGCATATATTTTTTGGAGTCAATTCTTCATATATTTCATTCCTCACCACTTCATTCTCTACAATTGGCCTTCAATGAACTCACCATTGCAGGTTTTGAGTTGCTTGATTGGCTACACTAGCACTACATTTACACCTAGATTTCTTTCAAATAGTATATAGTAGGTTATGAATAGGGCTAGCGTAGTTCTTTTTTCTTACTTATGCTTCATAATTTAGATCTTTGTTGTATTTTCCTGTTATAGATTAGATAGTTTCTTTTATTTTCATTTCTAGAACCTAGATTTTGATTTGTCTTTGGTTCTTTAATAAATATCACCAACTGCAATTAGTCTTGTTGTAGTTTGCGAATGTTTTCTTTAGTTTAATTTTCTTTTAATCAATGATTTCTCCTCTTTTTTTTTAATTCTTTTCATTTTTCTTTGACTAAAATCTTGGATTAATCTTGGTTTTCCTCCATCATCATGAGGAAACCCTGTGTAGGAATCCTCCAAGAATTTCAATGGAAAAATTTACTTGTTTCACCAACATTACTCTGATGTTAAAAGTTAGACAATTGGTTATCCTGAGATTATGAAAGAATACATGTTGAGAAATACTTGACACAAGGAACAAGACAGAAACCAAGCTAAGGGAATTACATCGACTATTCGCAACCTTACTTAGGATGGTATTTACTGGGAAAAATTCACTAAATTATTTGTTGCTTTATAATAAAAGCATACACCTCGAGGACTATAATATCAAATTTCACTCTCCCTATGATCTACCTCAAATGATATCTAATCTCGGGATACTAATTAGTCAAATGGATCTCAAGCACATTTATTTAGGGAAGAGCTAGTGATTGTTACAATTATAGTCATTTTCTTCCCAAAAGGAGAGATTTCATCAAATAAACCCACACTTAAGCTCAAATATACTCTATCTCCCGAAAACTGGAACATGTAACACTCATGGCATGATCCCAAACATCTAAACACATTGTGATCGTTGTTTCATATTACTACGATAAATATTTTCCGAAAGGTTTTCCGGATTTTGATCATGGAAATGTATATACACTTGAAAAGAAGGACAAGATTTGAGGAGGAAACATGTATTCATAGGATTTTAATTGATCATGCACCATTTTGACTATGGTAATTGAACATGTCGTTTCATAATATCAATTCTAGAGCTTGAAGAAGTGAAGAGGAAATGAAGATCTTGCAGGTCCCAAGAAAAGCAATATGATGGACAACAAAGCAGAATCCTGGCCAATCCTTGCGCACTGAAGTACAAGGCTACACAATGGAACTAGAAGTCTTCAAAAACTCATGATGAGAGTTGTAATGCTCAACCAATGCTAGCACTGGAACCCATTTGAATGAAGTAATACACGTATAAAATTTCACATGGATTAGTTGTTTCAATAATCTACAAACTTCTAGTTGGTAGGAATGCATGAATATCCTTGAAGTTGTTGAAAACACTATTATCCAATATCTCTTATCATTTTACACTCTTTACCGATTTCATTCCTTTAATCCTCATTTAGCCAAATTTAATTTTTCAGTTGCAACAAGGTTTTGGGCTAAGTTCATTTCCTAGTTCAACAATTCTCTTCTCATTCTTTCATCATCATATTTTCCATTCAAAGAAGTTCATTTATTAAATTTTGTTGTCTTATGATATCTGATTATATTTGATGACATATAGACCTCTCACCTTCATTTTTCTTTTCACAGGAAGCCTTCACACTGGAGAAGGAACAAATCAACCTGCATCTCTTGCCTAGATCATGATCTGAATTAGGGGTTTATGTTTGATCATGATTTATAACAATTTGGGAATTTTATGACAACAGTTAAACCATGACTTAACATAGTGGTTAATCAATGACCATCATTTCATACTAGTTGGTGAGTGGATCCTATGTAATGAAGGAACCATCCACACACTAAGTAACTACTCATGTGAAAGGTGAAGCGTCAAAGTCTAAAGGTTGAAAACCAAAAGGAATATCTCTATGTATCTAGGTGCAACAAATATAAAAATAAATGTCAATAGTTGGCAGTCATCCCAAATCAGAATAAAAGGACATTGCTTTCCCCATTTACCGAATGCTAAGAATGCACTAAATAAAATGGGAAGGAATGGAAAGGAAATTTTTACTAGACTAGGGGACATGAAGATATCTTCGTTGGGGATATGGACACTTGTTGGTAGCAGAGCAAGTTCTATGACACAGTGGTGAATCCATTGGGGAAATGGAAAAACACTTGTGATATATATATATATATGCACCTGGTGAAAAATATTTATTTATCCCAAATATATATCATCCCTATGATGGAGATACCAACCCGGGTCGTCGACGTAATTTAAAGAAATAAATTTCATTGTCATTCATTCTCCATCTACAATAGATGAGATCCACTAGATGATATGCAAGGATCACCAATGATCCCACTGTTGATATTATGGTAGTTGCAAGAGGTATTAACCTCCATGTGTAATACTGACAAGAATAGAATATATTGGGAAGCAAGAAGAAACCCTAAATCATTAGACATAACCCTAGAAGACAAGTTGGCTAAAGGAAATATTTAATATTGAGTGTTTATACTCCATAATGAGAAGTCGTCCCAGACAGCTAAGGAGAAACAGTGTAAATACGAGACACCAAATCTCATTTGGTATACACAGCTCGCAACTACAGAAATGTAAGAGTGCACACTATAGAAATTGAGTACGTGCGCAAGTCTGGAGAGTAGTTGCAGTTGTAGCTACTACAACCTGTATTATCGGTTTAGGCTTGGACTTTTTATTGGTTATGGTTTTGAATTTATGCCTTGTGTGCTAGCTCTAGAGAGAGGTATGCTACATTGATTGGCTATTAGGCATAGGGTTTGCTTCCAAAATTATTCTATGTCAAGGTTAAGGTGCTCTGGGGTGGATTTGGCCTATGATTGGGTGACAATATTACTATATTGTATATTGTTAAATGAGCACACCTGCTATTTATAAAATGTTATGGGCCCACACTATGTTCGAACAGTCTAACCGCTGGAAGATATATTAGGAGGATTTTCTCAGTTACAGTTGCAGTTGCAGTCGATTTTTGTTGTAGCAACAAAACCCTAACCCTTCTGTTGAGGCACCTTAAGTGAAGAGATTGACCTAATTTCTAGATATCCTAGTGCACCCTAACCCAATGCACCTCTTGGTACTCTGAACAACCTAAGTTGTCAAGTTTGAGTTTTTGGTCAAAGTCAAAGGTTGACCAAGTCAAAGAAGTCATGACTTACTCTATGAAGCCAGAAAACAAGTTATAAGGGGTTTCTAACTTCATAGCATGGAATACAAGGATTGATCTCATCCTTTCCAAGAGATTATGAGGATGTGAAATTGAGGTTGTTTTCTCAAAGCCTTGCAGGAGAAGTTGGGAGGTGGTATAAAGGTATGACATATGGAAGTATTCCTTCATTACAACAGTTTGAATATTTTTTCATTGGCAGATAGGAGGTTAAAATAAACCCTTTTCATGTTATATATGAATATCGAAACTTAAAGAGGAAACTTGGTGAAATAGTCCAAGGGTTCTCAACCAGGTTTAATAAAATTTATAATTCCATGCCTACATATATAAAACCTCATCCCAATTTGGTTATGCTCGATTTTTCAGATGGTTTTGAGGCTGAGATCGCTTATCAACTCATAGAGAGGAACCTTTCCACTTTAGATGACATGAAGAAAGTCGTAGTTGATGTGGAAGCCAATCTGCTGATAAAAAGGGCCAGGATGGAAGCTGAAAGAAGGGAAGAAATGAAAGAGGATAGTCCCCCATTGTCAAACCATAAGCTGGACATAGTGATGAAAATCGTGGGAAGATTGATAGAAAATTTAATGCTGCAAGATGAACTTACAGCTGATGATTTATATATTCTTTTGTGGATAGTCCTAAAACTAGATTTATAGAGAAACATAAAGATGAACAGTTTTCTTTCTCAATGTTCATGGTTGATAATGTTTCTTGTAAATTTTATTTTCCTAAGTGCGATGAATATGATGGTGATTTCGATGTTAATTTTTTAGAGCAACCTGCAACATGTTTTTTAGCAATCTAAGGAAGGTAGTCAGCTTGCACATGGGTTTTATGATCAAGGAGAAAAATTTAATGAAAGTTTTGAATCAAGTGAGAAATCTTGCAAACTTGATAGTGATAACAAAGAGAGTGATGAATTCATTGACGATAACTCTTTACCTTTAGGTTATGATACATTTGGATTGATAAAGGAAAATTATAAACTCACCAAAGCAGAGAAGCAATCTGAAGCTAGTTTAAAATGGAAACAACCTTCGTTGATTTTAAATGATTCAATATCTGATTATATGGATGGGTTCTGCAGTCCTAGTGGTCCCCCTTTAGTTGTTTGTGAGCCTAAAAGCAAGGGTGAGGGATTTTTAATTCAATAGTCTTTCAGTTTTTTATATTGAGAACGAAGAAGACAATGAATTTCTTGATCGAGATTCCTTACCTTTGTGTTTCTCTTCATTCGAAATGATAAGAGAAAATTACAAGGTTTCCAAGGAAGCAAATAAGCAAGTTGACAGCAGTTGGAAACCATCTCCTGAAGTTGTGGAAAGTGTTGTCTGTAATACATAAGCTTTTTTCAGTCCAAAATCACAATTACCAAGCAACATTCAGTTTGAAAATATAGCTGGAAGCATTAAACACGAAGAATTTATGCAAGATCATGTATTTTCATCAGAACTGATCCGCATTAGGTTACAAAAACTCTTTGTTATTCACAATGATCTAGTATGCGATTATATGGATGATTTTTGTGTTCAAAATTCTCATCTTTTGGTCGACTGTCAGTTTGAAGATCAGATTGATAATGATTTAGTTTGGCCTACAGTTTTAATGTCTAGCCCATCAACAGTCCCATTACAATCATCACGAAGGTCACAGGAAATCTTGCATCCTTATCATGACATTTTTAGGTTGGAATTTTAGGAAAGTACGGATGTTGGGAAAGTTTTAAAATCAGGTTATGGAAACCACCTAGAGAAGAGAAGTAATTAGTTAAATGGACCGGAAACCAATATGTATTCCTATGATGATCCTTTTGCAACA
>CBVK0102015799.1:0-10139 GCA_900067695.1 Picea abies | reverse complement strand
TAAGTAGAGTAGGAAGTAGTGTGTTGGTTGTGTTTTTATTTCAAGTGTCAGTTTCTAGCACAGTTTCAAATTGTCGGTGTACAGTTCAGTTTTCAGTCTAGTTTGTCAGTCATTTGAATGTCAAACATCTTGTTTTCATCACCCAATGGATGAGGCTACCTGGTCTACGATGTTATTTAAACCTCCTAAGGAGCTTCCATCCCCAGTTGGAGCCTATGTTAGGGTCCTATAAATTATAGGAAGTCTGATTATTCAGCTTCTATCTGTTGTTCCTCTCATGAATGCTCCCAGATTTCATGTTTTCCTCAGATGAATTTTCCCCTGTTAGTGTCTTCCAGTTCGCTTATTCGCCAGTGCTCAAATATGTTTTTTCAAGTTTGTTAATAAGGTATTTGGTCAGAATTTTTATATTTTCAAATAAAATATGATCATTAGTTAGTGTGTCTAGGTCAGTGCTACTCCCTCCACCTGTTTATGGTTGTCATCATCTAGATCATGGAATAAGATTAATTTTTGAAATGTCATCCTAAAGTCAGTCATATTCATCACTTGAGTCATCATTAAAGGGAGTTATCATATTATCAACAAAAGAATAAAGGAAATTTCTCCTCGTGAAGTATCATACCACCTTCATTAGAAAA
Organism: Picea abies; assembly: GCA_900067695.1. Classification (NCBI taxonomy): domain Eukaryota; kingdom Viridiplantae; phylum Streptophyta; class Pinopsida; order Pinales; family Pinaceae; genus Picea; species Picea abies. The sequence continues at coordinate 9,498 of CBVK0102015799.1, read as the reverse complement.
AATCGACCTCCATCTTACAAAATAAAATTCAAAGCATTCGAATTTCTCATTTCACTTTCATTGAAGAACCTCTCCATAATTAAGTATCATCCCAACCACCAGAGCATCAAAATTCATCCCCAAAGCACATGGTTACCTCCTTCATTGCGCTTCTAGCTCACTTGTTGTGTTTTTGAAATTGGAGGTCAATCAAGCATCTCATGGGTTCATTTCCTCTTTTCAGAGTTTCCATCATCTCCTTGAAAAGTAAGTATCATTTGTCACTCTTCCCATGCATATTTCTTGTCATAAAACACAGTAAAAATCCCTTTCCTAGGGTTTTGTTGCACTTTGATATCAACACAATTTTTCTTATTTTCAATGGTAAAATTGTAACAAACCTACGTTTCCTTCTCAATTTACCTTCACCTACACCCTACATTCCTCTCCTAAATGTCTTCCATGCATTTTCACTTCATTCTCTCCATTTTCCCTACAAACCCTTGCCTAGGCTGCGCTTCTTGCAGTTTCCTAGGTTAGGACTGTGTTTCACTCATTTTACACTTTCCTCTCGCTATTCTTAAGGATTTTCACTCCCATACACTTCCTAACATCCACCCCTACCCTCTTTAATTTTACCATCATATTTCCTATTCCTATTACCCCGCATACTCCTCTAAATTCACAATCCTTTTCCCCCTGTTTTCATAGACATACAACACCTTTTCCTTTTCCCATTGAAAGCTAGGGTTACATCATGGAAAATGGAAGAAATGATACTCAGAAGAAAAGGTATAATAAAGGTGGACAAGTGTCCATATATGATCCAACACAGGTTAGAGAAATCATAGCCTCATCTTTCATTAAGAAATCATTTGAAGATGTTCATTGCCGAGGGTTTTGTGAAAGAATTCAAGAGGCAGACTGGCATGCTAAATTAACCAGTCTCTTTGCCACAAATTTCAAGAAGGATAAGACCACAATTGCATGGATAGACTTAACCATTTCAACATATCCCATTGCCACAGCCACATGTATTCCCAATCATGGATAAATATGGTTTAAAGGGATGGATTTGGACATTGAAAACTACAAGATTTTCCTGAAACTGCACTATAAAGATACTCCAACTCATATTTTTCCTTTCAGACAGTTTCTAAATAGATATGCCCCATTGATGAATATGATCATGAAATACTTTACCTATGAGGGGAGATTTTCAAGATTGTACCAGTATCACATAAAACTGTTGATGCATTTCACTCCCATCAAGTCACTCAACTTGCCTCATTACTTATTCAGGAGCCTGGTCAAAATGATAGAAAAGGGTCAGAGAAAAGGGAAATATCATCAAACAAATTTGTTTCATCATGGTTTGGTAAATTTCATAATCCTACAAAAGCTTTCATAAATCAACATACCTTGGGAAATATTCATCCAACTAGTTTATTTTTTGCCTGCTACTAGTCAACCTAGTAGTCAAATCACTCCATCAGCACCACCAAGGCCACATGAGGTTGGTTCATCCATCAAGTTGTCAATTAAAAAGGAACCTATGGCCGAGTTTTCACATACTTACAATAAGGGGAAAATATTGGTTTTTTCCCCTGAAAGCACTAAAAGGATGACTACACCCAAAATTCTGACTAGGGCACAAAATAGATCAGTGCCTAAGGAAACTACAGTTGAGCTAGTTCAAGGAGCATTGGAGTAGTCACCTAGTCACATAACTGAATCACATTTTCATAAATTTGAAGAAGAAATTCCTAACGAGCATGAGATGTTTGACCATGGAAACAAATCAAATACATAAATCATCAAGGAGCAGCAAGCACAAACACAAGAGATAAAGGATGATCTTGCAAAGGCAAATCACATGGTAGCATTACTAAAACAAGATAATATACTTTTGAAGCTTAAAGTGATGCATCAAATTACTTCACCATGTCATCCATCTTCCATCAAAGAAAAGGACAAAGGTAAGACATTGATTGCTTTAGAAGAATAGGTGGAAGACAAGGAGACGAAACAAAAAAACCTTTTTCACTCTATAGGTGTTGAGATTGAGGAAAAGAAGGAGTATTTTCTTGGAATATTTAACCAATACTTTGAGAATATTTTGAAAAGGGACAACAAAGACACTATGTTGTAGAGAAACATGGAAAGACACTATTTCACCAGGAACCTGATTTTCAAGATTAGGCTCAAAAATATGAAAAAGAGGCTAAGGAAAGCCCTAAAGAAGATAAAGAGGAGAGATAGACTTTATCTCTTGGATGATGCATAATTTATTATGTAAATCCATCACAAAAGGAGTCCTAGAAACAAATTGCAAGGAATTTTGACAATTCTCGCAATTTTTTTAATTTTTTGGTATTTAACAGTTTTGATGTACAGAAGCGCAGCGAGCCCATGCTAGGCTTTTTCCTGGAGGCTCCAAATTCACTTTTCTCAGCATGGATGAATATATTATGAAGTGTACATATAAAATATATCACTGGTGGGCCAGGTAAGTGTCAATTTTGGAGCAAAAAGTCAAAAACGTGGCAAAAAATTGCTTTATGCCCCTGTTTTCACCTAGGCATTGCGCTTCTAGACTAGTTGTGGAAACGCCAGTTTTATGATGTCTTGGAGTGGATATTTTTATTGTTTAATGGTTTAGGAGGATAGTATACATCCTCAGATATCCATAACACTCATTCTTTTTGAAAAATTATCAAGGTAAGGCATCCAAAAGTACCCTCAAAGATCACGCTACGTTTCTGTAAAATTCGTTGTGTTTTTACCAGGAAATTTTACTAGCAGGCTAAATTTTCAATTTTCCTTGGCCCAATTCGAATTCCAAAGACATGTTTTACCTTATGAGGTGTCTATATGATGTAATAAAATTTATATGAACTGTTCATGAATATTTTAATTTAATTAAAGGGTCATTAAGGTCAGTCAAACAATTAGAGTAAAAAGGGGAAAATAGTTTTTGACTTCCTAGTCTTCAGTCTAGTTGGATATTTTCTTGTCATTTGCTCCTATAATGAAGAATTCAACCCCTCGGATGGGGAAATTTGTTTTGTATATATATTTATACCCAAGAGATTCAAGAAAATGGTTATACCTGAAGGGAGGGATGGCATGGAAATATCACCATCTGTTGTAAAGATGTTCAACAGGTTGTAAGTGATTTTGTTTGGATGAATACAAAGGAATTTTGTTTCTAGATTCTTGTGTAATGATTATGTGGTGAAGTTTGTCTTGATGAAAATTGTTTTTCTCTTGTTTCACATATTGTTTTCTTTCCTTATTGTTCATAAGAAGATTATTCTCAGGATTTGTCTTAGACACCCTGCTCTGGCTTAAAACAATATTTATGTTTTCTTCTGAAAGTTAGATGTAGAATTCAGATAAGATATTCTTTGCATTTGAAGTGAACCCTCATATTTTATTCTTTTCCCATCTCACAAACTAAAAGGATCCACTGACATGATTACCTCACCTTGTTACACCTTTTCTCAATTATCCATTCATTTAAATCATTTTTGACCTGTTGACTCCATTTTTCCCAATGGCCCTCTTTTGTTGTCTCAGCCAAAAACTTAAAAAAAAAACCCTCTATGCTCATAGCTAGCCTAATATGTCAACCAAAACAAAGTTAAATCATACATAGAGATCCCTATCCAAGTCTTGGAGGGATAGATCCTTGACTCTAAGTGGTTTTGTGGTTACCTCGATTTCCCTTGATGCAACCCAAGGAAATTACCGAGTGCTAACATAAAGAGAAGCCAGAAAAACCAGTCATTATATCAAGAATCACAAGACTACCAACTTGGTATGAACCCACGAAAAGAAATCAAGAAAAGGAAATTAAATTTTTTATGAAGAACAGTGTATGGAACACTTATGAATGAAAGCATTGTGAGATCCATAACTAAAGGTTGTCTAGGAAGGAGGGAGAGGACTATGATGATAGCTTTTTCAACTAACCAGACATACCTCTACCTGATACATTATATCTCCTGCCATATCCTTGGTTTGGAGTTTACATCAGATGAATGTAAGGATTGTTCTCCTCAATAGAGTAATTGAAAAAAGAAGTGTGTGTAGAGAAACCTCAAGGTTTTGAGTTATACTAGAAAGAGACTCTTGTATGCAGATGGAAGAATACAACTTGGTGCAAAGCCTCTAATGAACAGTAGAAGCCTGGTGAAGAATTTCTATAACAGAGATATTGTATCAGAATGGTTACTCAGAAGTCTAGGATGATGGATTTCTAATCCATGACAAAATCTCATGACAACAGAAGAAGTGACAATTATATATGTTCCAATTTGAGCCTTGCCACGATTTCATCCAACCATGACATACTGTAATGATCATAGATATATGAAGACTTCAATAGAAAACCAGTCTTCCAGATAGACCGAAGTACATTGGTATTGAGAATTACATTATCCATGATGAATTCCAGAAAAGAGAAGTGTTTCTCCAATATATCTCTACAGATGAGCAGATAGAAGATGTTTTGGTAAAACCTTTGTCCAAGATGAAAAAACTTGCATACTCAAGAAAACAAGATGGAGCTCTTGGAGATGACTTCCTTATTGAAAAAGGAAGAGATTACTCCCAGTTTGGGAGGGATCATTGATGTCTTATTGATTTATGGACAGACATTTTTCAGTTCAAAAAATGGTCCAAGATGTGATGAAATCCAGAAAAGAGAAGTGGTTCTCCAATATATCTCCACAGATGAGAAGATAGGAGATATTTTTGGTAAAACCTTCGTCCAAGATGAAACGTTTGCAAGTTGGGGATCATGGATATGACTTCCTTATTGAAAAAGGAAGAGATTACTCCCAGTTTGGGAGGGAGCATAGATGTGTTATTGATTTATGGACAATAATGTTTTGGTTTGAAAAATGGTCCAGGATGAGCAGTTCCTTTCCAGTTTGGAAAATGATCTAGATCATACAATCATTTTCATAATGAAAATGGTTCGATGGATTGTTGATGTACCATAGACAATGATTCTCCTTGTGGAAAGTGTGGGGGAATAGTATAGGATAGTCATTCTTCTTGTAAGTCACTCTGAATAGTGGTCAAGTAGAATGGTCTGTCTCATTGGGCAGTCATTCTTTAGAAGTTCACAGTTGTGAGAAGTTTAAAAAAATGGTCCATTTTGGAGGTTTGTGCAGGACAATCATTTCCTTAGGAAATGGTTCAGATAGTCATTCCCTAGGGAAGACTCATTCTCTCCAGGTTGCACTATGTTTAGTGTCGTAGGAATGGCCCAGTTAGGTGAATGGTTCAGGTTCAAAAATGAGGGACAAGCATTCCCTAGGGAAGATTCATTCTATCCAGGTTGCACTATGGTTAGTGCCAGAGGAATGGCCCAATTAGGTGAATGGTCCAGGCTCAGAAATTAGGGAAAATTATTCTTCTGTGCTTGAGAAGAATAGTCTAGATAGCCCATGGTTGATGTTTTACCTTCTCAGGGAAGATACTCTTTCAGATCTCACAGATGTGAGTGGAAGAATGGCCCATATGACTCAGTTTATATCATGATATTGTTTCTATGCAAGTTGATATCCGATGATATGATTTCTATGGAGACGGTATGTCTTTGGACATTAGATGTATGCTACTATGGTGTATTTGTTCCACTACTTGTGACTATGTGTCAGTGATTAAGTAGTCGTGTGATACTTGGTGTGGTTGTGTACCACTTGTGTTCTATTGAATGACATTGTTCTGATTGCCATGTAGACTATCAATAGTGTTGAAAATTATTATTAGCTATATGGATAATCAATGTGCTAGTGGACAAACATTCTCCATGCAGAAAATGGTCCAGGATGTATGTTTGGATTAGAAGAATAGTCCTTGTAGCCCATGGGGTGACTTCCAACATCTATTGGAATAGGTATTCTTCTAGGACATATGTCAGGATTAGAAGAATTATTCTTGTATCACTCTATGGAGTGAGTGACTTATTCAACATTATGCCCGATTACTTAGATGGATCATGGCTTCGAGAGATGATGTAGTTGATGCTATTAGATGATACTGATAGTGATGATGGTTCTAGTGATCTAATCATGAGATAACATGTATGACTATGATGATGCTAACGGTTGAATGGTATGCTTGTGCTCAATACCATTTCCATCAATACCTCCCTAGCTAGGAGGGAGTGTTGATATTATGGTAGCTTCAGGAGGTATTAAACTCCACCTGTAATCCTGACAAGAATATAATATTCCGGGAAGCAAGAATAAACCCTAAAGCATTGGACATAACCCTAGAAGCAAGAATAAACCCTAAAGCATTGGACATAACCCTAGAAGACAAGTCGGCTAAAGGAAATATTTAATATTGATTGATTAGCCTCTAGAATGAGAAGTTGTCCCAGACAACTAAGGAGAAATAGTATAAATATAGGATGGCAGATCTCATTTGGTATACACAACTCACAACTACAGAAATGTAAGAGTGTGCACTGTAAAAACTGAGCAAGTGCGCAAGTTTGGAGAGTAGATGCAGCTACAACTACTGCAACATGTATTCTCAGTTTAGTCTTGGACTTTTTATTGGTTATGGTTTGGAATTTCTAACTTGTGTGCTAGCTTTGGAGAAAGGTATGCTACATTGATTAGCTATTAGGCCTAGGATTTTCTTTCAGAATTATTCTCTGTCAAGGTTAAGGTGCTCGGGAGTGGCTTCGGCCTATGGTTCGGTGAAAATATTTCTATATTGTCTATAGTTAAATGAGCACACCTATTATTTATAACACCCACCATGATGGAATCTTTTAGGTAATGATTGCACATTATTTCCAAAATTTTTGAACTTAAAAGTAAATTTCACGACCCTCTATATTCTATGCTTATCACTTAGGAAAGACTATAAAATATTATGGCTTCACCCAATGTATCACCATTTGTTGTTCCCACAAAAAAACCTTCCAATTTTATTCTCTTATCATCTCTATAATATAATAAATTGGCCCCCCATCCATTTTTTCCTACCGGAACCCTCACTTTCCCTATCTTTTGTGAATTTCCTCGTCCTAGTTTTTCCTCTTGCTCTCCCCACTTTACCACTTTCGATTCCTCCTCATGTCACTATGAATTTTCAATTCATACTTCAATGAGTTCCTTCTTCTATATCCGATACATAGCGTACCGATGAACACATCCTTCCTTCCATAATTTCATTGGCATGCCATTGATTTCTTCTCCTATACATAGGCCACCATCCTTCTAGCTTAAGCTACATGTTGGTGCACTTCCACCAAACCTCATTGACACACATATTTATCACCAAATAAAAATGTTTGATCAACACCAATACATCAATAATGATCGTGTGATCACCATTTCTACACATGCACCATTCACTGGATAACTCCCTTTCACTCTCACCGATACACCACATATAGGAAGCATCCCTCCCTTTCATTTCATTACATTGATTATCGACGAGGTTCACCTCTTCTTCTTCGACGTGCTACCTTTTGACAAATTTCCCTCTCTTGTCTCTAATGCATCAATGAAAGGACGTTGACCCCTCATCGTCATCAAGTGCATCAACAATGATCTTCTCCCTATCGTCAACGTTGACTAGGTTAGTGTGGCCCACCTTTTTATTAAGGCCTATCTTATCATCCCGCTAGCCTAATCCTTTCTGCTAAGTCATCAGTCAGTCTCATAAACATTCCCAATGACTAAAATCTCCATGACTATCTAGAAAGTTGGTCACTAATTGTTTATCTCACCTGACCCAATTTCAGGTTGTAGTCCTAATCAAGTTTGTAATGTCCCAAATAAATTTCTTTGTGCACATGGTACTAGCTTGTTTTCTTTTCATTTATTGATGTTATGAATAAATATTTATTGTGAAAGAATCACCTAACATCAAATGGGTTAACCACAACACCTATTTTTCTTACACTGGTCTTAAAACATACCTCGGAATAAATTTCACTGTCCCAAATCCTATATGGTACTAAGTGCATCGAACATCAGCTGGTTGTTTTTGAAGATTTATAAGTTTTTGCTACTAACACATTACTTCAAAATAGATGGATGAACTAAGTTCCTAGACATAATAGATGGCACAAAAATTGGCGGAATTTAATTTGGGTAAAGCATTAGAGAACACGAGACTCGAACTTCCATTAAAAAATTCCTTTGAGAACAATTTTTCGGCGTCCATCAAAGTTAAATTTTCATCATAAAACTAGGATAGTCATATGTTTTCTAGCATTATGATCCCAACGCAACTCACATAATCAAAATCCAAGGCCCAAAAGTGCTAGAAAGAATGGTTGAGGATTTCATACCCAACCGACCACATCGGTCGTTACATAGATAAAAATTTTGTATGGCATGGTTAGTCAGCTCGCCTAGAGTACCTCCCCCCATTCTTCATAGTGTAAAATATGGCACTCCAATTGGAGGATGTACGAGAAAGTTAGGAATATTTAAAAATTTTCCCGACAACGTCAACGAGAGGTCTGCAAATTGGTTTTCTTGCCTCCCATAGAGAATTGATGAAATTTGACATTATTGATTTTAATACAACTCATTCAAGTTTAAATCCTTTTCAACCTTTTTTAAATGAAAATTCAAAATTAATTTTAATTTGTTTGAATTTAGAGAGAAAATAAAATGTGTCTTAAATAAAAAAATAAGAATAACAAAAGAAACAAAAAATCTTATATAAAAATGAAACGAAATGAAACAAAGGGAAGACTAAATCATTATTAAATGTCATTAGAGATATTGATAGAACATTGCCAAATTTCATCGGATACTTTATAATGAACTCATTGGAGAATTTAATAGTAAATGCTCTACACTATCGAAAGAGTTAACAACAAATTCTTTGAATACATTGGCATAGTTAAGACCAAGTTCTCCGAAGCTCTTCGAAAAAGTTAATATAAACTTCTTTGACACCCATCAGAGGTAGTGAAAGGAAGTATTCCAAAACTCGTACGAGGCAATGAAATTACAAGAAATAAGTAGTCTGCCCAACCAGAGTTTTGGCAAAGGTATGAGACTCCTAGCTTCTGGACGTCACAATATTTCAATAAAATTGAGAGGAATTGTACTTTCTTCCCACAACATGCACATGTCAGTTAGATCAAAGGAGTGGAACAAGGTTGAAAAGTTTGGCAATGATCTGAGCAAGGTTACTGGCATAGTTTTTATATGTCGATGAGCTCGTTGAATGTTATAGGATGTCATTCCAATCGTTGTTGTACTGAATTCTGTGAGAAAAGGATTTTCACAAATGTTCCTAAAGGTGAAATATTGTAGCTTATCATAGAGGCTCACACCTCCATGTTACAGGATAAATCGGTATATGTAGACACTAACAGATCTCCCTAGATCCACCTAGATCTAGAACAAAATAGGACAGGACATGACTCTTTCTCTAAGTTTCAGTCATTGAATTTACTACCAATAAAGAATGAGTGACATACCTTTATATCACTTCCTTAGGTCTCTGTTGTTCCTA
>CBVK0102015796.1:0-15387 GCA_900067695.1 Picea abies | reverse complement strand
GCCTTTTTACAATAGAAGAGAATGCCAAAAGTCATAGAAATCCAAAAACCTAACCCTAGTAGATGAAGCACCAAAATTCATGTGGGCCCCATTTGGGTAAGTTAGTACATCAACTTCTCGGGGTCGTAACTTTTGCATACGATCTCCGTTTTAGGCGTGTGATAACTCGTTGGAAAGGTATCATCGAGGAGATTCATTTTGGGGGCTCAATTATGCCTTCGGTTATCATTGAGAACCTCGATCTCAAAAAACCTTCATTTAGGCCCTCAAAATGGCCCCGGAAGTCAAAACCTACTAAAAATAGTAAATTGCCAAAATTGCCAGAAAACTGTTTTGAGCTAGTCGAAAAAGGTGGCTGGCCACCGATATCCACTTGGATCAGCTATATTTATCACCTTCCATATCTGAATCAACATATCCCTGTAGAAAAGTGTCTGAACCTCCAAAACATAATGGATGAGTAGTAGTACCTCTCAAATACCTGAGAATCCACTTTATTGCCTCCCAATGTTCTTTACCTGGATTGTTCATATACCCGCTCACAACTCCCACTACATGTGCAATATCTGGTCTTGTGCAAACCATTGCATACATCAAGTTGCCAACTGCTAATGAATAAGGGACCCTAGACATGTATTCTATCTCCTCCTGTGTCTTGGGACACATTTCCTTAGTTATTTTGAAATGGCTAGACAAAGGTGTACTAACTGGTTTTTCATTCTACATTCTAAACCTCTCCAACACCTTCTCTGTGTACTCATCCCGAGACAATGTCAATTTGTGATTTTTTCTGTCTCTTATTATTCTCATGCCAAGGATTTTCTTTGCAGCACCCAAATCCTTCATCGCAAAAGAATTGGCTAATTTCTTCTTGAGCATATTTATATCCTACATATTAGACCCTGCAACAAGCATGCCATCTACATACAATAGCAAGATAATATAACTTCCATTTTCTATCATTTTAAAATAAACACGGTGATCAGAATGACATCTACTATAACCCTGTTCTGTCACAAACTTGTCAAACTTCAAATACCACTGCCTTGGAGATTTCTTTAGGCCATACAAGCTCTTCTTCAACCTCCATACCAAATTCTCCTTCCCTTTGACCTCATACCCCTGTGGCTGCTACATATAAATCTCTTCCTCCAAATCCCCATGGAGAAAAGTTGTTTTTACATCTCACTGTTCAAGATGCAAATCTTCTATTCTCACAAGACTTAAAATAGTCCTAATTGAAGTCATTTTAACAACAGGAGAAAATATTTGATCAAAATCTATACCTTTCTTTTGTGAAAACCCCTTTACAACAATTTTAGCCTTGTACTACTTTTCTCCTCCATCTTCTTCTTTCAACTTGTAAACCCATTTATTTTGCAATGCCCTTTTTCTCATAGGCAACTGAACCAAGTCCCATGTCTCGTTATTTTCCAAGGAATCCATTTCCTCTTTCATGCCTTGCTCCCACTTATTTTTGGTGTCTACCTTCATTGGCTCTTCATAACATTCTGGTTCATCGGAATTAGTCAACAATAAATAATAGAATGAAGGAGAGTATCGTTCAGAGGGTATACTTAATCTGGTAGATCTTATAACAACACTTGTAGGTGTTTGAGGTAACTGTTGCTCCTGTTGTTGTACATTTTGATTTTCAACTTCCTTTGGAATTTCTTTTTCAGTGATGTCATCAAGCACTGTGTATTCTTGTTTTTCTTCTTGTTGTTTCTTTCACTGCAACTGATCTTTATACATGACCTTGTCATTGAATATGCCATCTCTACTCGTAATTATTTTGTTATTTTCATAATCCCATAATAGATAACCAAAATCATTAACACCGTATCCAATAAAGGTACACTTCTTGGATTTAAACTCAAGCTTTGTTCTATTTTCTTTATCAATATGGACAAATGCTTCACAACCGAAATTTTTCAAAAAAGAATAGATTACCTTTTTTCTTGTCCATTCCTCCTCTGGAATTCTACCATCCAAAGAGCTTGAAGGTCCTTTGTTTATTAAGTAAACAACAGTATCTACAACATCTTCCTAGAACTGTAAGGATAAACCGACATGAAATCTCATACTCCTTGCACACTCCATGATTGTCTTGTTCATCCTTTCTGACACACCATTTTCTTGTGGTGTTCTTGGAATTGTCTTCTCTCTACGAATCCCATGGTATGAATAGTAATCATCAAACTCCTTGCTACAATATTCACCTCCATTATTTGATCTAAGACACTTCAAACTTTTCCCTGTCTCATTCTCAACTAAAGCTTTCCATTTCTTAAAAGTATCAAAAACATCATATTTTTGTCGAATGCAATAAACCCAAGTTTTTCTAGTTTCATCATCAATAAAAGTAACATAATAACGAGATCCACCAAGAGATGATTCCTAATTTTCCCCCCATACATCTATATGCACAAGCTCTAACCTTTCATTCTTCTTTTCTTTTCTGACTCTGAAAAATTTGACTCTCTTTTGTTTTCCATAAACACAATGCTCACAGAAGTCCAAATCAATTTGTTTAAGATCTGGAAACAAATTTATTTTGTGAAGTATCTGCATACCCTTCTCACTCATGTGTCACAACCTATGATTCCACAGTGTTGTATCCACTCCTGTAGAAGCTAAAGACATATAAGAGTCAATATTACCAGTACATAAATACAATGTACCTACCTTCTCCCCTTTTTCTATCACCAATGATCCTTTGATTACCTTCCATGTCTTATCTGTAAATATGGATACACAACCTTCACTTGCCAACTTCCCTATTGAAATTAGATTTTTCCTTAAATCTGTAACATGTCTTACCTATTTCAACAACCATTGGTTTCCATTCCATTGCTTTATTTTTACCTTTCCCAATCCAACACTTTTGCATGGTGCATCATCACCCAAATGAACCTATCCAAAATCACCTTGAACATAATCTAGAAAATGTTTTCTATGGGGTGTGGCATGAAATGAAGCCCCCAAATCTACTACCCAAGACTCAGAAATATTATCTACAGAAAGAATCAAAGCATCTTGTAACACATCACTTGTTACATTTGCTTCTCGATTTCTCTCAAGTTGTCCATCCTTTGTTTCTTTGGAGCTCTGTAATCTTTCTTCATATGTCATTTCTTCCCACAATTCCATCACTCTATCTTTCCAAGTCTGGATTTGGATATGCCCTTCCTAGAATTCCTGCAGTTCCCTGAGCCCTTTCCTCTATCCTTTTTCTCCATGTTCAATGCATTACCTGATGTCTCACTTGTGCTTTTCCATTACATTTCCTCACTAAGGATAACACCAACAACATAATCAAATTTTAAAGTATTTGAACTAGAGACAGAGTTACTTACAGTCATGACCAAGTCATTCAATCTTTTTGGCAATGAGCACAAGATTAGAAGNNNTCATCATCAAAGTCCACTTTTATAGAACTTAGTTGATTAGTAACCATATTAAATTCATTTAAATGATCTGCAACAGACCCACCTTCTGACATTTTCATATTAAATAATCTCTTCATTAGAAATACCTTATTAGACACTGAGGGTTTTTCATACAGTTTAGCCAATGCATCCATCAGATCCTTTGTTGTCTTTTATTTTGAAATATTGAAAGCCACCGACGCTGCCAAGCTCAACCATATCGTTCCTAGAGCCTTTCTATCAAGAATCTCCCATTCTTCATCCTTCATGGTCATCGACTTCTTTACTAATACGCCCAATGGTTGGAATAGATCCTTCTGATATAAATAATCTTCCATATAAATCTTCCATAACTGGTAGTTTTGGCCGTTAAATTTATCAACCCTAAACTTTCCATATTTCGACATTACTCCCACTCGAACCATGAACCCTCTTTTCGTGTGAGTTACATTTTGCTCTGATACCAGTGGTTAGAAAAACAAGACCGCAGAGCAATAAAATAAAAATAAATGAAGAAAAAAAACACAGAAGATACAAAATACAAGAGAGACACAGATTTACGTGGTTCACCCAGTGTGGGCTACGTCCACTAGAGAAATTTCCAGGTCCTTCGTTTATTATTATCCAACAAATGAAGGGATATGACCTACAACAAAACCCACTATAACTTCCTCTTCTTTCTCTCACAATCTCCTCTCCCAGTATACAATATTCACCATAATGCATAGCCGCAATACATTTCCCTCATAACAGAGGGTTGCCTTCTAGGGAAAAAAACCCTAACATAATTTCTACTGTTAGATCTGTGACCTTATAATGAACGGTCTAGATTTACAATGAAATTACAATATACATTTACAAGGATTTTTTTCCTTGGGAGGATTTTCCCCCGAAACCCCTAGCTAGGGGAATAGGCCCCCCGGACCCCACAGATGGGGTACCCCCCTTCTGCACTCCCCCACATGGAAGAGTGTACATACTTTTGGGGTGTAAAGTTTCATGGGGTATAAAGACAGCTGAAAGAAAGGACCTCTGAATCATGAACATAATCAGGCTCCACAACCAACACTTGTACCCTGGGTCAGATAGGGGTCAGACAACACACAACCTTTATGGAGTATTACCTCTCCGGGGGGATCTGAGGGAGGCCACTCAGCCACTTTAGCCTGTTTTCATGCATATTGGTCGTTTGACTTTTTGGTATGATCATTGACTACTAGTTGGCCTTATGAGTCTTTGTTGGGTTTCACCATCATGGATAGTGGAGCTTCTTTTTCTCCGTCATTTGACACTGCCTCCCCCATGATGCCTACTCATGTATTGGGCATGGGTCCTTCCACTTTTTACAATGTTATGCAGAATTACAACACTCAGTTTGCGCCTTGAGTCTCTAGTAATTTTTCTGTTGATATGTCTTCACCCATACAATCCTCTCCTTGGTCCACGTATATGAATCCTAGCATGGGATTGGGGGGCATCATGGCTCCAATTCCTAATTCATTGTTTGATATGAGTCGTGTCCCCATGGGAGGTTGGAACCTTCCTTCCTATGAATCCAATTCTAACTATGCTCTTCCAGGCTCCAGTGCTCAGATGGTTTCTTATCCCACTTGTTACCTGCCACCCATGTATCTTTTGTCTGCCATGTCCGTTCCTTCGAACACTTTTTCTATGATAGGTCCTCAAGTACCCCCAGGTATTTCATATGGGGAGAATCAATTTTACGATTCGGGTTACCCTATTTATGGGACCCCTTCACAAGGGGGCAACATATATCCTCACTCAAATAATTCCTATCCTACTTCAGTCTCTTCACAAACCTCAGTGACGATACCCATCCAAACTTCTTCAGACCATTTTGACATTGGCCATCTCCTCTTTGAGCAGGGACAGAGGGTACACCAGGATCCTTCCTGGCTTGAAATGTTTTAGAATCAATCCTTCCTCAGAACTTGGCATCAAGTACCACCATCTATCGCTAGCCCAGTCACTGTCAGTCACACTGGTGCTCCATCCCCAACCTTTTCTAGTCATGTCGAAGATGGGTCAACATTTTCTACAAATTATGTCGACAACTTGCACCCAACCTCTGCTAATTATGTTGGGGGCACTATCCTTTTCACTCTGAACCATAGCTGTATCACATCTCCAACCTATATTCATCACTCAGGAGATGACTCTCTTTCCCCTTCTATTTACATCAAGAAGCCTAGATGTCTCAGACGTAAGCCTAAATTCCTTTGCAGGACTTGTGAAGGAAATCACCTTACTCGTTTGTGTCCGGTTACTGTCGAGATACCATAAGTGTGGGGCTCACCCAAAAGCCCTTCAGATTCTAAGGCATCTATGGTTTCTCCTCGCACTACTTCTCCTTTTATCATCTCAGTGGTTCCACCGACACAATACTCCCTTGACCTCACCCCCTTTGTCAAGGGTGAAGCGTCTCTTATCCCCATTAATATGCATCCTCTCCAACCTATAATTGAAGAAGTGGCCACACCAATGCAATCTCTGGTCAACCCTACTCTCCTTGAAGAGAGTAATGTGCCTCTTAGTCATATCCTCAACATTCCTAACCCTACTCCTTCTAAATGAGAGAGATTTATTCTACCCCCGAATGCTCTCTCTCCAAATCCTAATGAAGTTTCCTTCGATTGGGATGACTTGATGGGGCATCCCATACCCCCACCTATGTATTTTCCATTAAGAGACATTATTCGAACGATCACGTATACTGTATCCTCCATTATCACTTTATCCTCCTGGACTTGGAGAGCCTTGGGTTTCCCCAAGATCTTATTAGTTATCTGAGAAATATTGACTTTCTGCAGACGACCGAGATGGGAGCCTTGGCCTCCCCCTTTACATGTTGAGTAAAACACCAAAAAAAGTCATAGTTACGCTCTTTTCCGACTCGTATAAAAACTGAAAATATTGCCGAGTGATTTGTCCCTTTCACACTCATTAAATTGGATTTGAAATGTCATGAGTCTTAGTTAAGCTCTTTTCTGACTCGTTATAAAAAATAGAAAAGATCTTCGAGTGAACTTGTCTTTTTCACACTTGTAAATTGGATTTGAAAAGATGTCTATTTGGCACAAGTTTACCCCTTTTTCACACCAAGTAGACTACAATACATAAAAAATGATATTTTTTGGTGTTAAGTTGTGATTGCATCTCATGCCCTCACTTGAAGTATTGAGCCTTTAGTTGGTTCTCGCTTTTTGTTATAAACCGTTTCCTAAGCCGTTTTTGTATCCTCAACCAAGTAGATCCTTGTGTATATCCTTCGCAATTTGACACCCTATACCCTGGAGGAAACATCACCCCGAGTGTCCATATCCCGCATGCATTTCCTTGCATTAAGCATAGGTATCTTCCACTGCTGGAACTAGTTTTTCTTACTTGCAACACTCGTTTCCTCTGTATCATAGAATTCATTTGTTATGAAAAAAAAAACAATATGGGCAGGAAGGGAGTACTATATTATAGTTGGAAGC
Organism: Picea abies; assembly: GCA_900067695.1. Lineage (NCBI taxonomy): Eukaryota > Viridiplantae > Streptophyta > Pinopsida > Pinales > Pinaceae > Picea > Picea abies. Next base: position 8,456 of record CBVK0102015796.1, on the reverse strand, counting down.
AGTCGTGTCGCCTTTAAATAGAGCACAAAATTATTGAGTCCTTTTGTCATCGTAATTTTGGGTTTAGCATGGTATTAGGAAGTTGATCTCGTTACATAGTTTTCTCCACTGACTGGTTACTCTTCCAGTCCTTATGGAGAACATTATTGATGCCTCCTACATCTAATAGTCACATCATTGAGTCTATGTTGCTGGAGTCCACCATGTGTCTCATGCTTTTGTTCAAAGGAAGTCTATCAACTTGTGTTGGCCACTCCTTAGAAATCTTGACTTTGCATGTCAGCCTTACCCTCAGTTGGTCTCAGAATCACATGATACTACTATGGTATTATCATGCACCCTGGCCCTACTTGCATCATCGATAGGTCACCTTGAACCCAAAAATCGACATTTCATCATTGGTCATTGACTGGGTGGTTTCCCTTGTGTTCGATGGCAAGAAATCTATTCACACTTTGGGATTCGTGCAATGTCTTGGATTCCATTAGCATTATTGGTGGTTTCCTCACCTTTATCAACAATTTTCATCATTTACTGCTATTCATAGGGTCTTTTTTGTATACCGCTTGCATTTGGTATGCACGGAAGATGCATAGGGTCATTGGTTCGTGAACATGTTATTCGTCCGATCTCCACAAAATCATGAATCTCCTACTTTGTTCCTCATGTTGAATGATGAGAGATGCCATAATACTCTCCTTTCAGCGGGCCTCTTTCCATCGACTTCATCTCATTTATTCTGGATATGGGACCTAGAGTTTTATGAGTACCTTTAGGCTTGCAGTCATTAGTGGCAGGCTCTCTCACCATTGACAGATGGGAATACATTAATGTCTCATGATCAATGGATTTTTCAAGTGTTTGACATAGACTACTTTATTCACACTTGTAGGAATGTACTAGGTGCCTTGATACCTACTTTCATCATTGGTAGGCTATCTCACATTTGTTAATGATATACCTCAATGACCAGTAATCAAGCAATGTCTCATTATGGTCGACGTCAACTCCTTTATTCACATGATGTAGAATTCCACCTTGGCAGATAGTTTTGAAGACTTGAAGACATCACTATGTGTCCACAACTTTCCTGAGTTGTTGCTTCACTTTCATTAGACCAAAACCTATTCGACTTTAGTGATCACGGGAGATCAGATTGTACTCCTTGGTATACAGATATCTTCAGATTGGTTTTGAGACTGGTTTCACTAGGCCTTGTTCGTGACTATGACAACTTTTGACATATAACCGCATTTATATTTTCCTATTCATGGCCACGAGCACTTGGTTGGTACATTTTCCACATGAATCTGCATTGTATTCTTGGCAACCATGTATGCAAAGTCAGTACAAAATGTAATAATCAATGGAGTTCGTCCGACTGGTTCTCTACCACTCCACTCCTCGGTTATTTATAATGTATTTTGGCCATCACAAATACTCCTTTGATATCACACATTAGGGGGCATCTGTTATAGAAATATTTGCCTCACCATTGCTATCTTGCACAAAGGGCCTTTTTCCATTTCCCTATGCAGGATTATCATCCCTTTTTGATGAATCCAGAGATAAAAAATACATTTTTCCACATGTACATGCCCTAACAGCTATGCAACAAGCGTATACATAGGCTACTCCACTACAACCTGCATACATCAAGATTTGTTCCAAAAAATACAAAAATAGTGTTTAGTTTCCATGTCACAACAACAGATCTCTGATCCTTGGCCTTCAATATACTGGAAATGTTCGGACTCAGCCCTTCAGTTGCATTTTGAAGGCTATAAGAGCATAATTATGAGCTATGGAAAAAAGAAGAGAAAGCATTCAACTTTGAGAGCAAAGTTACTCTCGAGAAATTACTTCATATTGAGTCTGCATCCCTTTGTCCCTCAAGTATGAACACAGTGTTCAACCCCCAAGATATTTCCCTATTGTTGAGAGAACCTCATTGTCTCTCTCCTTCAAGCTTGCCTTTGGTGGAGGAGTGAAGTGGTGGAGATCCAGTTGTAAGGAACTTGGTTTCTTGGTTTGGAACCGTGCCGACACAGAAGTCTATAATGTTGTCACTTCTACTGATCAATTATTAATAGAAATACTCCTTTCCCATCATATTGGTATCGTGAAAATATATGATTATTATCCATGGGCATGTTTGTAATGTTTATTAATGGATTATGCTATCTTATGTGCTAACCCATTTATATTATCACTATATGCTTTCTCTACTTGTTTGTTAAGAACTTCTTGCTGGTATAAATTTTTGGGTTGAAGTTCTCAATGATGGAACATCATCGAATGTTGGATCGCGGTAGGCCTCTATCTTATCTCACACATTATTTTATATATCATATGATGGAATTGAGTAGATTTTTGCAGTCATACCTGTCTGTTGTGGTTTACCCTTGGCCATAGAGAGTTTTTCCCTCGTAACACTTGAGTAAGATCATTTCACATCGTTTCCTCAACATTTATTTGGAGACCATGCTGGGGAGATCTTCAATATCTCTCTAGTTGATTTTTATGCTTGATTATCATCCAATACATCTATTTTTTTGATATTGATTCTTTGATTGTTTTATTCCTTAATGACTGTACCTGTTGCAAAGAAGCCCAAATTGAGCCCGATCTTCAATATTAGACCAACAATTCTTTAAATTTGTTTAACACCATTTTAGACACTGCTATTACTTGGGCTGAGCTTAATCGTTCATGGGAAGCAAGTGAACAAGACATAAGTTCCTAAGAATTTTAGGAAGCTAGACGTAGACAACCTAGAAATAAGCCATAGCCTTCTTTTTCCTTCATCTTTGACCTTCTTTTCATGTCCTTAGACCCTCGTGTTTCTAGGAGAAGAAGAAGCTTATCACTTGAAATTAATCCTATTGATGAAATAGGAGGAAGGAACATTGTGTTATCAACCCAACAAAGTTCTCTAAGGAGAACCTTTTCTGATTCATCCAATTCATCTTTCTCTCCCTTACCTATCATCCACAAGATGACATCTAGTGGTGACTCTAGTGGCACTGGAAGTGCTTCCTCCTCATATTTTTCAACTTCGCCAGTGATTGGTAGCTTATATAGTCACCAAGTCCTTGTCCAATCTACCAAAAACCCCACCAAAGTCATTAAAAAGTATTCTATTTTTCAATTTGAAGAAGATGCTACAACCACATCGTGTCATGTTTCCTCTCCTCTTAACCTATCACCTGCTACTCGTCCACTTCCTAAATTCAAAGAGCATATTCCTAGGTTTTCAGGGAATAAAACTGTCACTACAAATGAAGACCTGGTGGAATTTTCTAATGCATATCAAAAAATAGGAGCCAATGACAACGATACTTGGATGTTCTTATTTGTCAATTCCCTGGAAGGAAAGGTTGCAATCGATTTCTTTGACCTTCCTCCTAAGATTCTATCTACTTGGGAGGAGTTAGTATATTGGTTCAAATCCACCTATGGGCAATGTAAAAGCCTAGTTGAGCAATTACGAGAGTACAATAACATCGCTTATATGGATGGTGAGACCATCAAGTCCTTCAACTTTCATTTCACCAAGTTATATAATCAAATCCATGAAATCATTCGATCTTAGAACCAAGCCAATTTCATGCATTGACTTCCCCCTACTATCGTAGGCTAGAGGAAAGAGCCATTGATAACCTCGGTTCCACTCCGCATACTTGTTTAGAGTATGAAGAACAACTTGAAAGAATAGGTCTTCCTCAGGGAAAATCAGTTAAATAGACAGACATGTCCTCCCTCTTACAACTTGTACAAGACACGAATAATCGTATGATGGCATATGAGCAAAAGGGAAATGTATCCCCTCTTACCCATGGAGCTTCATCCTCTTCTGCACCCCCTTTTAGAAATCCAAATGAAAATAATTTTCAGCCTAAAGCTATCATGCCTCATAGTTTGTGTAAATTTTGTGAGGAACACCACGAGGAAACCACATGTGAATTAAAGAAGAGTGCCAGAGATAAGATCTTTGCTAAAAGACCAGAAAATACCATCGTTGTCCAAGATTTTGCAGAGCTAGAATATGTCATGATCATCAATACTAGGAACAAATCCTATGCTCCCAAAGGCAAATATGATCCTCCCCGCAATTCTTCTAGCCCGAGCTCATCCTCATCAATTGCTACTATTCAGGTTCCTAAGGTTCCTAACAGTCGAGGAACTACCTCCCCTATGTTAGAATATAGAAGATGGTGTGCTCGTTTTACCATTGATGATACCTTCATCACCCAACCATAGGCCAAACCCTCCCTCTGAGCACCTTAACCTTGACTGAGAATTCCTCCAGAAGCAAGCCCTAGGATAGATAGCAAAACAAAGAGTAGTGCATCATTCCCTAAGGATAACGTATCACAAAAAGCTGACCAGATAGTCCAAACCCTAGCCAAGAGATATTCAACCCAATACTAAAACTAGCTGCAACTGCAGTTGCACCTACAACCCTCCTCCAAACCTGTGCACAAGACTGCAACTGCAGTGCACACCAACTAGGAAAACTGCAATTCTGAGATGTGACAAATGAGAACTGGCACCCTGTATTTATAGTAGTTCTTCCAATTTTGTTGGGGCCGACTTCTCCTTCTGGGTAAGTGTCTATTCAGTATATTATTATAATTTCTGGCCGACTTCTTCTCTTGGAGGCTAATAGCCTAATATAGATTATCTTCTTGAGTTGACAAGGCTTCTAGGGTTATTCGCCAACTCATTAGGGTTTCTCTTTCTTCCCGGAGTCTTCTATTCTCATCAGGTTCACATGTGGGGGTAAATACCTCCCGCAACTACCATAATATTAACACTCCCTCCTAGCTAGAGAGGTATTTACAAGTAATGGACTTGAGCACAAAAACATACCATTTACCCGGTAGCATCAATATAGTCATCTAGACTATTTCATGACTATATCATGAGCATTAGCATGAGCATCAGCTGCATCAATTCTCGAAATCATACTTCATTTGAGTAATTAGATATGATGCTGGATAAGTCACTCTCACCATGGAGTGATACAAGAGGAGTAAAAATCTTTGAACTGTTTTCCATATGGAAAATCTCTGTTCATCATTCATCTGAATGATCATTATCTCCAATAAACTGTTGATAGTCTTCAAGTCAATTAGAACAAGAATAGAACACACCTGTGTCTATTCATAGTAGTACATAACTACAATCCAGTGGTTCACTACCACATCAAGTAATACATAAGTACTTGATCAGCAATGTATGGTTGCGAACGGTGAAACATATTCACCACAATAGTCCTCATCTACTGTCATACAGTGTTCATAACAAACATCTGAGAGCATCCTGCATAGAAACAATGTTATGATAAAAACTGAATCATCTAGGCCAATCTTTCACTCATGTCTGTGAGAATTGAAAGACTGTCTGCCTCATGAACAGTGGAACATATCCACCACAATAGTATATCTCTACTGTCTGGAGACAGGTAGTCTCCATAACAATCATCTGATGCCATCTGCATAGAAAATACTGTTAAAGATAAACTAAATCCTCTGGGAAGATATTTCACTCATGTTTGTGAGATATGAAAGAATATATGCCCTCATCAGCAATGGGCTATCTGCCCTATTCTTCACAAATGAGGAAGAAAGAGTATTTATGATTTCTGAGCCTGGACCATTTCTCACCCCAGGCCATTCTTCCTACACTAATTAAAGTGCACCCTAGACAGAATGTATAAACCCTAAGAAATAGTTGAACCATTCCTTATCCTGGGCCATTCCTCCGACGCTAAACAAAGTGTAACCTAGAGAGAATAAGTCTACCCTAATGAATGACTGTCCCTGTTTGCTGAGCCTAGAATATTCCCCACCCTGGGCCATTCTTCCAACGCTAAAAAAAGTGTAACCTGGAGAGAATGAGTCTTCCCTTGAGGAATAACTGTCCGGAACATTCCCTACCCTAGGCCATTCCTCCGACACTAAAAAAAGTGTAACTTGGAGAGAATGTATAACCCTCGAGGAATGTTTGTCCTGCATCAACCTCCAAAACGGACCATTCTTCAAAACTGCTCACAACTATGAACTTCGAAAGAATGACTGCCCAGCGAGGCGGACCATTCTACTTGATCACTACTCAGAGTGACTGCCAAGAAGAATGAATGTCCTAGACCACTCCCCATGTTATCCACAATGGGAAGTCATTGTTTATGATACATCAACAATCAATCTGCCTCCCATGTTAACTACAATGGGAAGTCATTGTTCGTCATAAATATCAATCCACTTTCCGAACAAGAAAGCATCTGTCCAATCTGGACTATTTTTCAATTACAAAGATAAATAATATTTTCAATGCTCCCTTCTAACTGGAGAGTTATTTCAATAAAAAAAATAAATGTTTGCGTACCATCTTCTAGTTTGGAGAGTCTTCCCTTCCAGCTAAGAGAGTTATTTCCACGAGCTCTAGCTTGAGTATGCAAGTTCTTTCATCTTGAATAGAGGCTTTACCAAAATGTATGCTTATCTTCTCATCTGTGGAGATATGTATTAGAGAAATCATTTTATCCCTGGGTGAAATCATGAAGGTGGGTTACACTTTTGCTTGTTTTATGACAAAAAAAACTGTATTTTCACAAGTTATTCAACTTCCGACATATAAAAGTATTTTTTTTATTTAGAATTTCACTTTACAGTAAAAACAAAACTTGTGAAGAATTGTGTTAGCTTTCTAATGACTATTTTTCAAATTTTTTTTATCATGATTTGATATGTCAAATTGACAATTGTTTAACAGTATGTTTCTTAAACACAAAATGAATGATAATGAGTTACTTATTTCTACAACAATGTTTTTTTTATTAAACTTATGTTTTGAAGAAACAAAATATACCGCAACAATCTACAGAGACTCTATTTTATTATGACTATCATTTTGAATTCAATGGATGAATATTATAATTTCTAGAATTTTTCGAAGTTGACCAAGCCGAAAACGTTGCAGAGTTTACATACATGTTTTTCTACACCTTGTATCTATCTTAATTTTTACGTAAAACTAAAATCTAAAAATACCCTTTTGAAAAGAACAGTTTAAGGATTATGAATATATTTTTTTCAAATTTTTTCAATGTATATTTTTTGAGATACCGATATTTCATTTCACCGAATCATAATGTCTGCTGAAAATATTATGTAGTGAGTTTTTTAAAAAATTAAAGAAAATTAGATAAAAATAACGAAAATGAAAACAAATTATACGAATTGAAAGTAGATTCAATTTTGAAAATCCTGGTGTCATTTTCGAAACCAAATTATCAATGTTTGTAGGAGTCCGCAACCTCTGAAGTTTGCCTATGCTTGGGGCATTTCTCTGGTTTCGGTCATCAGTGCCAATTTCTTGTTTTCGGCCGAAAGATTAAAATTTAACGGAATCCGTTAAATTAAACGTTTTTTCAATATTTCGGCCGAAAGAATAATTCTTTCGGCCGAAAGGATGTCGACTGAAATCCGATCGTCGGAAAATATGAAACGAGACGTCGTATACGTTTGAAAATATGAAAGGACATGTCGTTTAAGTTCTTTTCACGCCAAATGGTATAAATAGGATTGCAACCGAGAAAATTTAAAACAATCCATCACATGAAAGAAAAGATATGAGCTCGAGGATAAGGATTTCAAAGCACTTCTCTTTCTAATTGTCACTTTTCTTTTTTTCTTTATTCCCTCTATTCCATAGGCTTAATCAGAGAATTGATATCGATACATGGTGGTTTTTTAAAACACTTCAAGAAAATTTCGAATCATCTTTTTGGTTTTTGTTGAATAAGGTAAATGATGTTTGTTCAAGTTTTTATTGGAATAACAATTTATGGGTTGAAAAATAAATGTTGAGCATTTTTTCAAGCTGAGTCTTTGTTGAACATATCTTTTACAGATAACTATAAGAAATCATGGGAAACAAAAGTTTACGCAAGAGAAAATATGATCGCACTCGAGATGATACTCGCCAAATCGAGCAAAGGAAAGAGCTTTATCAGAAAAAAAAACAAGAACGTGCGAATATTGAAGAAATAAACGATGATAATGTCAATAGAGATTTTCGACAAGAAGAAGTTCAACCAGGTATGCATGCAGATATGATGATTATGCACACAACACACATTGACTCATTCTGATCTGTTAAAACTATTCGTTCTTTCTGTCTATATAAAAGTCTCTCTGTGTTTAAAGTTTAAATCCAGAGCCGTATCAGTAGTCTCAGGCTGTTTAAAGGCACAGTTCCACTACTGCGACTCGCTGAAAAGTTTACTAGTCTTTACCTGAGGAGTCGGCCAGGAGCCTGTCTAATCCTTTTGTATAAAAGGACATAAGACTAAACGCCCTCCTTTCCTGTGTAAAGATAGTAATACAAAATTCAAAGTATAGAATTCAAATTAAAAATATTTTAAATAATATAATGTGAGATCGGAA
>CBVK0102015792.1:0-20268 GCA_900067695.1 Picea abies | reverse complement strand
GTTTAAGGGAGATGAAATTGTTTCACAATCTTTTTCTGATTCTCAAGGTCGCTTGAAGGCGCAAGAGAAGAGCATACTAAGTGATTGTAATTCAATTTCTAGTCCCAATGTAAGTTTATATGTGATGAAAAATGTTTTCCACCTTATCTTGTGAGTCAAAACAAGCCATCCATGTGGCAATAAGAAAATAAGGGAAATTGATTTTTATCCTCCTAAATGCCTATGGGTGCTTGACTAACCCCTTTATATGATGAGGGGATTAAGTGTGGTGCAGTGTTTAGAGCATTCTTGACATCATTTTTAAGAAGGCAAATGGCTTTCCCCACATCCTAACAACTTACACTGTGAAATTTAGCTTAGATGCGTGGCCCCTAGTGCAGACAGAGGCACGTAGAGCGCAGGTGCGCGAACAGAGATGGGTACGAAAGCGCATGTGCGCAGAGAAATGTTGTCACTTAAGCACATGCGCGCATGATGCGCGTCTGTGGGGTAGAATACCTGTGCACCTATGACAATCGACTGAGAAAGAAAAATTCGGGTGGATTTCTCTCAATTCTCCTTTGAATTGAATGGTTGGCAGGTCGGCTTGGGCCGGTTAGTGCACCTACAAGTTAAACAAACTAAAAGAAGAGAAAAATAAAACCAAATAAGGTAGGAATTTGATACCTTTCCCCAACAGAGTCGCCAATCTGTTGTGCCTCTTTCGTCACCTTGGTGAGCAAATAAGAGGTGCTTGCAAGCCTAGTTGGGTCTACTAGGCAGGACAACTGTAGAGAAAAGAGTTAGAGAAAGAAAAAAAAAACTAAAATTAAAAATTAAACTAATAAAAACTAAAATCATAAGCATAGGGACATAGAGATAACAAGAACAAAAAGACCCATGTCACCAATGTTTGAGGCTTGATCTATTGATGAAAACAAAGCACCAAGAAGAAAGGGGACTATGAATCCCTTCTTCCTCCAAGGGAAGTCTCTTGGACCCTCACTAGTATCTCTTCTTACAACAAGAAAATGAAAATGGTGATGAAAGAACTCCTTGCAAATCCACTCAATGGAGAGGTGGATTTCTCAATGAAATGGTGCCAATGTGTTCTTGTCAAGGATGGAGTCCTTAAAACAATCTAGGCAGCATACCATTGCTTTGAATTCCTTGAGAAAATGAGGTGCATTCAGGGCTTTTTATAGCATTGCATTGGGTTATTGTGTGATTTCTCTGTAGTGTGAAAAGAGGCCATTTAGGGCATTATTAGGTCTTTGACCAGCCCACCATTCAGATCCAGCCTAGATTTGGAGGTTAAATCAGCTTGGGAGATGAACCATAAGTGGTTGGGAGGCCGACCACATTCATAAATTCGCCATTTAGTAGGTGTGCAGATTTTTGCGCTAACAAGCGTGCATTGTGCGCGTATGCGCACTTTCTATGTTCCTGTTCTGTGCATGTGCGCGCACACCCAACTTCTATAAAGCGCTCTTCAATTTTTCACTACTTTGTATAGTTTTTTGCCCTTTTTAAATGCTGTGAGATTAATTCAGGGCCATAAATGACTTCATTACTGTTTGACAATGCTGAGTCCTTGTAAACATGTGCAGATGAAATTTCAGTGATAACAACTAGCACACCCAATCTCTCAAGGTTTTATGCAACTTCTAGGGCTCAAATTTCATGAATGATACCTCAAACCACCATAAGTGACCTCTCGAGGGTATCTTTGGAATTCAAGTGGGAGTATGGCCATCAATAGGATATTTTGAGCACTGGTTATGGGTCTTGGGTCCTTGGAAAAGATCGAGAGAGGAAACCCCCTCCTTCCATCCCATTGTCTCCTTCAAAGTCTTCCATATAGAAGACCACACCCCTTTCCTTTATAGTTTGTACAACTTCATCAAAACCATTACACCCTATGCATACAATGGATTAAACAACAACTTGATCATCTTGTAATATCTGTCACAACCAACCCCAACATTATTGCCAACTCGAACCTTTCCTCCATTCCCCACCAGCCACTAAAGGTGCTTTCTAAATATGTGAAATTCCAGGATCATGGATTTCCAAACTATTGATCCCCACTCGAACTCTTTGATGGGTCTCAAATCCATTTCTCCACTGAGTGTCAGGGGATATGCATATATATGCAATTTTATGCAACTTATATGCAACTATATGAAACTTTATGCAACAATGCAACTTATGAAACTATATCAAACTATATTGCAACCATATGAAACTATATTGCAACAAATTCGTATGAAACTATATGAAAATATGAAACTATATGCAAATATGCAACTATATGCAACTATGCAACATGCAACTTATGCAACTTATGCAAATTTATGGAACTTTTGCAACTTTATATATGCAACATGCAACGATAACTTATCTTCTTGTTTTAACGAGTGTAGGTACCACCAAATAGGTATCTGTCGGATCTATCTTCCTCAAGTGATGATCTAGATATACTAAGAGAGGTTGAAAGTGAGACATGTTGTACTAGATCTACTGGTTCTAGATCAACTAGATTGGAAAAGGTAAGGAAAAGATTTTGTATACGCATGCAGTTTTTTATTGCCAATAGAGGGTCATGTATTTATGAAGCTGAGAGCATAGGTGACATTGAGTTTCCTTTGAGGTATAAACATCTAGTGCAACGATGGGCAACTAAGGAGCTACCTGAAGTGGACACGGATTTCTTCATCGGTGGGAGGATGTATCACATTGCTCCTTCATCCTTACATGGATTGGGGTTATTTTCCATGGATGCCATAAAGGTCAGCTATGAAACTATAACTGAATTAATGGAGTATGTCAGACCATTATACAACTACAATCATTGTTTGATGTTGGTCTGATATACGCAAAGTATGCGGAGATACGAAGTTGCCACAAATTATATACAACTAATAGATAACAATCAAAATAAAAGGGCAACTATGTATATTGATGGAAGGCCAAAATCTACTATAAACATTGTGATCTTTATAAATAGTACACGACCAATGGAAACAACTAAGAAACCGAATTGCATATTTGAGGGACGCAAAGGAAATCGTATATTTGTATGTGCAACAAAAAAAATAGTTCCAGGTGAAGAGTTTTTGATCGATTACAACTTAAATCAAATAGATGGAGGGGGTGCAACTATGGGGGTAAATATCTTACATACCATTCAACTCAACCTTTGATCAATCATTGTTACAATTTATCGCTGCAATATTTCAATTTTTTACTGCATAAATTTTTTTACAATCACTTTCATAACTCTTGTTGATTAATTTATTGTGTCAACATCTATCCAGGGTGACCGCGATATATCAAAGGCTATATCTTTCCATGGTGACTATGGAAAGGAACCCACTGTGCCTCAACAGATAAATGTTAAATACAGTAACAACTTATGACTACAACGTCAACTAAATTTCATTATTTTTTTTTCCTGATATTACTGCAATATTTCATTTTTTTAATGTTACAGGTGAATTTCATAACTTTTATTGATTGATTTATTGTGTCAACTTCTGTCTAGGATGACCATGGTAGAAAATCACCCGCTACATCTGTCCAGGGTGATCGTGGAAAGGCACCTGCTGTGCCTCAACAGGTAAATGTTAAATACAATAACAACTTATGACTACAACAACAAAATTTCTGAAATTTTGTTATTTTTTTTTATATTACTGTAATATTTCATTTTTTTAATGTTACAGGTGAATTTCATAACTTTATTGTTTGATTTATTGTGTCGAATTCTATCCAGGGTGACCGTGGCACAAAATTACGCACTACATCTGTCAAGGGTGACTGTGGAAAGGCACTCGTTGTGCCTTAGCAGGTAAATGTTAAATACAGTAACAACTTATGTCTACAACAACTAAATTTCTGAAATTTCATTATTTTATTTTTGATATTACACCAATATTTCATTTTTTAAATGTTACAGGTGAATTTCATAACTTTTGTTGATTGATTTATTGTGTCAACTTCTGTACAGGGTGACCGTGTCCGAAAATCACCCACTACATTTTTCCATGGTGATTGTGGAAAGGCACTCACTGTGCCTTAGCAGGTAAATGTTAAATACAGTAATAACTTATGACTACAATAATTAAATTTCTCAAATGTTAAAGTTCATCTCATTAATTTTATTCATCAATGTATTGTGGCATGGTCAACGTGGGAAGGCTCCCACTGAGGATATTGATGAGGATGAAATATTTTTTTCCACTGACCTAATGACAATTGTAACGAAGGAATTAAAGAAGGATAACATAAAATATCTAGGTTTGCTTAGCAAAAGACCCCTGACACAAGAGGACAGGGCAAGAATTGTAGAGCTAAAAAATACAATAACTAATTTAGGGGTAAGTGGCATCTTCACATATTTTTATCAACTATGACAATTTCATATCCGTTTTTTTGTTTTATATTTTCTATATGATATGATAAATGAAAGTTTTTCATTTGTAGAAGTTTTTAAACATCGTGCGTCGGGAACCTGTTGATCCTGAAAATTCTATAGGTAGCAATGATGGTGCAATGCAAAACAAATGTCGACATAGAAAAGTGTAAGTGAGGCTTTTTTAGCCTCTTGAGGTTCCCCTCAAATCCATTGATGAGCGCATTGATTTTGACTAGCATGACACACCGGAGCATGATGAGCCTGAGCTTGGGACTCCACATGACTCTGGACAGGAACGTACCGTAGATGGAGAGGAAATTGTTATGCATGGAGAAAAATGAATTAAAAGCACCAGATCACAAGATGTCACCTTTCTAGTCGATGATGCATCTGTTCCAATCAAGATTCAGAATATTGTAGGTAATTGTTAATTAATTGATTCATTTTTTTCATGAAATTGAAATGGACATTTGTTGAGATTATTATAAATTAATGGATAACACGTTTCTATAGGAAACAATGTTTTCTATAGAAAATTAAATGACAAAGCATTGGATTTGTTTGGCCCCACCATTCACACATGGTGGAATGGCCAAGATGGAAAAAAGAAAGATGATTTAATAAACCACATGGTAAATTGTTTGACAACACTGTCAACACGAAGGTGGTTACAAAGTTAGCTGGCAAGAATTTAAAATACAACAGGGCCTAATATAGGGAGAAATTGCAATTAGACCTCAAGCGTGAGTGCCCTCCCATGGTTCCAGAGAAAGAGTGGAAGCCACTAATAGAGGATGCAAATGAGAACTTGTTTAAAAAAAAAGGAAGACATCCACGAGCTAGTCAAGCAAGGTACAACACATGTCATATTATCAGTGATATGATCATTTATGTTTTTCTTTCCTGTTTTAAGTAACAATTCTGATATCTAATTTTTTTCAAAAATTCCATATGTAGACTACCAGAGACCTCCAAAGAAACCAAGGCCAAAGTGGAAAAACATAGCCATCATAAACTAGGCCAGGGTGGTTATGGAAAACTAAAAGCCTGAATAGTAAGATTTAAATGATTAACTGTGGTTAATATTTATTTAATAGTAGAAAACAACTATATGTTTTTGTTATTGGTATTTTTAATGGTGTTATGCATTACAGTTAAATATGTTCGACATTTCTTCCACCGAGAAGGACCTAAAGCTTGGTTACAAGCATGGTTTTAAAAGTGTGATTGAATATAGAAAAGCTTGGGCCAAACTCCTTTCTCCCCAACCATGCAAGTAAATCAAATGAATAAGGAAACCACAGTAGTATGCTTGTAATGTCTATTCAGATTTTATTATATCACCCTTAACTAAGTATTTATGTTTGTTTTCAAGCAATAGTGCTATCACAGTAGTGAATCTAGCGGTATTCACAGTCACCACGTCATACAAGGGTGCACATGTCTAGTGATAGTGTAGGGCAGAGTACCCATTTCAGTATGTATGCTTCAGAATTAGAAATATTTACTGTGATTGTAGATATTTATTTCCTGACTTATACTTATATATTATCTTCTCAAAATTTAAGAGCATGTAGCTTAGAAGGGTGAACTGTGAGAGGATCAACCAAGTGGACAAGAAATTAATGCACCAACTGTCATGGCTACATAGACAGGTAAAGATAAATAGTGTAATGTTAATCAAAATAATGAATTAGTTATTTCAATTATATTTCAACATATCAATATGATCATTTTCGTTGTTGCAATTCACGACCCTAAATAGATCCCTCGACGCCCTTCTCAGTGACGTACCATAAGTATGGTACAAGAGCGCACACAAACAATAGAAGGACAGGGCACATGAAATACAATGTCCTTGGATGATTATGATACCCCAATTTTCAATTTTATGAATGTAAAAACACATAAATCAAAGAAAAATTAGAGGTATAAATTCATGACTTGTATTTGGATGTTTATCGATGTTTATATGTCCATATCCTTCAATGTTTATATGTTCATATGTTTTGATGGCTATCCTAGTTATGCATGAATGTCTATATGTTTTCTATATAAACAAAATCATTTGTTGGGTATGGGGAATTGAGAGCGATGTGAGAGGGTGGAGGGGCCATATGAGCTTCCACCTTCACATGGTTGGCCCTGTTCAATAGAGAATAACCTATTCTCGAAACAAATATAATCTCATTAAAGTATGCGACCACTTAATTTTTTTCTAGAGTATTTTACATAACTAAATGCATGTTTATTTGCTTATATATTAATTACTCATATAAAGAATTTTTCTTTTATGATTCATGTAGGTCTTGGTGATGGAAATGCATCTCATGGAAAAATCTTATCAATTTGTAAGGGCTAATGGATCTGGTGAAAGGACAATGAAAAGGTAAGGGTTTTGACATGTTTTTTAAAGTAGGCTTTATACTAGTAAAAGATCATGATCCTCATGAAAGGATACAACTGCATTTTTGGTAGACAAGCATCATTTTTTTTAACAAAGTATGAATCATAGACTATGGAAAAAACCTTTTTTTGTATTCTTACATTGACCAATACAACTATAACAGATTTGTAGTACAAAATCTTAACCACACACACACACACACATGAACCCTAAGTAAACAAATGATAGAAGATAAAGGGAGAATATGTACTGATAGGAGTGAATGAAGATAATAATATGAATAATGGAGTGGAGAGTGTGTTACAGGTGAATCCTCCTGCGGACACATAGATTCCCTCTTGGTCTCTAGACTCCTAAGGCCAAGACAGAAAAGTGCTTAACATGGACACTGACATCCTTTTAGATCTAATCAAGATAATATGTGAAGGAGAAGAATAAATATATGTACCTTATTAATGACATTTGTCCCTGCAAAGTTGAGGCTGAGATTTGATCCTAAGCTGCCTGACAAGTCTTGTAGAACAAGCAAAGATACAATGGACTTCCTATTCTACTGAGATTATCTCAAATATAGATCTATCTACTGAAGACAAACTCATGTGGAACAAACATAAGCTTGAAATAAACAGGCCAAGCATTCATACATTGATAAGAACAATTAAAAGTACTTACAATCCTTTGATGAAGGTGCAACAGCTTCTTCCAGTTCTCCTTGTCCAACCCCTTTGCTCAAGTAATCTACACTAATTTCTTTGATGACATCTCACTCATGAGATCATAAGTTTCACATCTCCAATATTTTCTATTAATACCACTTATAGGATCATAGGTTGAGGATTCTTATCCTTTAATTGAGGATCTTCCCTATGATTATGCCTTGATTCTTCCCTGTTTTAGCTCAACAAACCAAAAATCTACTCAGAAAAGGTAGTGCTCCCCAAAAAGTGTACACAGAGCATTTGAATGCTCCCCCAAAGAGGCCCAAGGAGCGCTAGCACTCCCTGACAGTGGGTAGGGGAGCGCTACCCTCCAAAATCCATTTTTGAGTGGATTTTCAAGTGGCAAAAGACTTGTACTCCTTGTCAACTGATTTCTCTTCTTCAAAACTAGTCTTTGAGGTGTCTTAAGTGTTCTTATGATGTCGTTAGAGATACGACCTAGGAAATATGGCAGTATGAAGTTTGTGACACTTATGCCACTTTTGGTCAATATGCGACACTTGTGGACAAGATGCAACACTTACAACACTTATAATGACGACACTTGCAACACTATTGAAGTGAGTAATTTTGATGTGTAACAGATTGCCCCCCAAAGTGCGAAGTCAAAAGATGATGATGACTAAAGTAATTTGTAGAATTTTTCAAGTAAGGTTATGGATGCAAAGAGGCTGGAAAAAGATACACACAACCATCAAACAAATATTATGACATGTTTCAAACCCAAGGCAGGCATACCTATGCTTGAGTGATAAAGACTCTTTAGGTATGGCCTCCATAAAATACACTGGGGATCCATAATTATATTGACAAAAAGGTATAGCCACTGAATATACAATGTGGATCTATACTCCCATGACCTGAACTAATCATAGCCAAGAAGAATACACAGTGGATATACGAGATGACAAGACATAGCCACGACCAATACAAAGTGGATCTATGTAACAATATATGTGTCATAGTTCAAAAGAACTCGTTTGCAACCTGGGAAAAGTATACATAAGAGTGAAAACTCAACCCATGTTCTTCTTAATGATCCCGATGCAGTACGAATATAACCATGTGAATAGATGTCTTGATGTCGAACATGGAAGAAACCACTTTATTACTGGTCAATGAGGTAAACCGTTAAAAAGTGTGAGGGAGATCACCATTGATGTCAATGATTCTACAGGTACTCTAGTACATTCCAACGAATATGAATAGTTGTGTTGAATTCGAACATTCGTGGAATAATCTGATCAGAGGTCAATGATGTAAACCCACTGTCGGACATGAGGAGGCCTTCCATTGAGGCATGCAGGTCCCAAGGTACTAACTGGTTTCTAAGTCTAGTTCCTGGATAATGTGTTGACTTCGACAGGAATAGACTCATCGAAGGAGGGCCTTGATGTATCCCCCATCAATGAAACGAAACTGACACAGAGATGTAATTGGTAGATCAAATGAACATGGACTGACATGGGTATTGAAGCAATATATTTGTGATGGTTGACTCTTGAGGTAGATACTTCCCTTGAACACTAAGGCACAACAACAGAAACGTGACATGGACCAAAACATGATGATGTAGTGGATGTTGTGACTTTCATCAGGTGACCCAAAGGAGTAAAAGAAACTCAGAGGATTGGCTCAGTGCAGAGGTTCAATGGATTAAAATGCATCCAAAGACAAAGTGTCATGTTCAAGGGTGACCATAAGAGTTACTGGTAGTGTTCTAAAAAATTGTTTGGTTTGCTTCTTTCAATTTTTCCCCCATCTAGATAGACGAGTACCTATTTTTTAATTTAATGAGCTTGAGGAGGGTAACACATGCTCGATATGACTCACCTTCGGTAAGTCCCTCTTCCTTTGTTTAATGAACTGGAAGAAGTAAGGGTTCGGTCCCGTATGGGCCCTTCAATGTCTGAATATTTTAACGAGCCTAGAGAAGGCAAACTCGGTTGTTTTTCATATTTAGAGATTCTGAAAATGTCTTAAAGATGACTCCAATTTTGTCCTTTTTTGTAATCTTAGTCTCGCGAGGCCGAAAAAGAGATAAATTATCACTCGAAAGATGCCCTTTCAAACCTTTTAATGAGTGGGAAAGGAAGCAAGATCACTCAACAATATTTTCATGTTTAGAGAGTTTGAAAAGAGCTCAAAGATGACTCCAAGGGGTTCCTTTTTCGTATATCCATGAGATTTCGAAAAAGTGATAAAAGTCTACTTGGTTACATTCGCATGTTTTTTCGAGCATGAGAAAAAATAAAGACTAAGCTCGGTATGCCCTTAGCTTGAAATCTCATGGCTTCAAAGGCTGGAGACATGCCCTCCAAGCTTCAATTCATTCACTGACTTTGGGGTTGTCACCAATTTCTCTACTAGATGGAGAAAAAGGATAAGAGTGGATGAAAAGAAGGTTCAAGAGAGGTGACTGTTTCATTTTTTAACGAGCTTGACATAGAAAAATAATTATGCTCAGGGCTACGGGTTCAATCCTCAGATTTTTGTTACATTTTTTAACGAGATTGCTACAGAGAGGACAACTATGCTCATGGCTCCAGGTTCAATCCCCAGATTTCTGTTTCATTTTTTAACGATATTTCTACAGAGAGGAGAAACTATGCTCCTGACCTCTGTTTCATTTTTTAATGAGATTGCTACAAAGAAGAAAAACTATGCTCATGGACTCTTCTTGATCATGGCTTCCAAGAGAATAACACTCTGGAAGGACACCGTGTCAAGGGACAAAAATCAGTCATGGCTTCCAAGAGATCCTCACTAGATGGAATGAAATCACTCTGGAAGGAACACATGTCATGGTTTGCGATGGGGGTAAGGAGATTAGGTTCCAATAGCCCTACCGAAGAGATCACCATGTCAACTACCAGATCTAAATCATTGGAATTTGAAGGCATAGGAGACAATGAAAAATCAACATCAAGAGGGAATATGGAGTGTATATCTCCTTGAATTTATTCACGAGGGGGAAGAAAAGAGTATCGATGATGGTTATCAACCCGAGGTATCTTATCCATGCTCATCATTTCCTTAATAGATTTATTAGAGGGGAAAATTGGGAAAATGTAGTCGATTGCAGACGACAAGGAATTTAACCACAGTGGGATCGAGGAACTGTTAGGTGCCAAGAGATGTTGGTCATCCGAGGAGGGAGAGGCGGATTGAATAGAAACGTATGATTTTTCAATTGGATTAAGTGGCATGGTGTCACCTAGTGCATCTATTTCCAAGGGACTAGGTACAATCCAAGGGTCAAATGATTCCAAATATTGATAAGTCATGCTTGAAATCATATCGACGGTGGAAATATGATGTGTAGTCGGTGGAAGTGGTATAGGGAAGGTACCCATAAGGCTAGAATCTTTCAACAAGCCAACACCAACGCTTTCATATGTAATCTTGTGATCTCCCAAGAATGGAATATTGTTGGTAGCGGGAGCACGAGTGTCAATTGTACAGAAATCTAACTGATCAACAATAAAGATTTTGCCCTGATGAGGGAATTGTACACATCGAACCACCAACGAGACAACGACAGTCATAGCATAAAACCAACTTATTCCAAGTAATAAGTTGTAATCGAGGGGAGAATCGACCACCCCAACATCAACAGTGATGGTTTTGTCACCCAATTGGATGGGCATGGACTGCAAAATCCCATGGGCATGAAAACCTCTCCCATCAAATACGTGTAACATTGTTGGGGATTTGTTAAGTGCAGGTGATTTTAAATTTTTCCAACATGCTAAAGACATGACACAAGTAGAGTCTCCCTCATCCAAGATGGGTCGGTGAATTTGTTGATTGTGAACAACAACATCAATTTGGAAAGGAATTTTGTGGGAGAGTATAGATGTATAATTGTCTAGGTTAAACATGATATGGTTGGACGACTCAGGATCAATAGCGCCAATAGCAACCAAGAGCATTCTACGTTGACTGGGGTAGTGATGTAGAACTTCTAACACAAACATAGCACACGGTGCTTGAGCCAAATCTTCAACGATGTTGTAGTTTTGGGCGGCGTGTGAACTAGGATTAAAGGTAGATTTACAGATACTGCTCTTAGGAGGGTCTAATATAGAGTTGAATGTAGGTTTCTCAATATGAAGTGGTCCAGACAGAGAATTAACTGATGAAGGACTAATGGACAATGGTGATGGATCCGGTAAAGTATCGGTATCGTTAGTGACTTTTCATTTGTCAGGTTTAACCAGCATGTTGTATGTCTTAGAGCGAGTTGTCAAATTAATCCCATTAAACATATAAATATGTGCACTTGTCGAGGCATCATCATGAGGATGGATAGAACTGCCCCTAGGAGAGGGGGTTTGAGCAACCATGGATTGTTGTTGTGGAAAAGGCTGAGCAAGCACAACAAGTTGTGAATTTCCTTGGAAAGGTTTGGCCACTTCATCGCAATGCGGACAGTCTCGAGTGTGGTGATCATCACCACAAATGATACATGGGAATTTCAACTTTCATTGTGGTTTCTTTTTGGTAGAAGGTGTTTGAGATTGATTTTTTGGTTGTTCATTGTTATTAGTATTTTTTGATTTACTTTTTTTCTTCTTCTTACCTATGAATTGTTGTGAAGAGGTAGATTGAACTTCATTTACCTCATAAATCTGAGTTTGGGGGGAGGTAGAGGAGAGTGTGGTTGACTGGGAAGTAGATTGACTTTTGACAGAACCAATAAAACCATTTGCATGAGATGAGGATGACGGCTTGGATGGATTGGCAATAGCTCAAGTAACATTAAGAAGAAACTCATACAAAGTACCATATTTTGAATAAACCAAATCTAAGTACTGACCCCGAGAAATGGTTTCTTCCTCGGTGACTGTACCACCCATAGCAACATCACGAGCGATCAGGGGTAAAAGTGATTTAGTAAACCACTTCGCCAATAATAGTTCAAGAATGATTTCTTTGATCATCCTTCGTCGTCATCTCCACTCATGAATATGGTCAGAGATATGCACAGAGTCAGTTTGACGAAGGGAGGTCAAGAGTTTAGTACCCATATCGTAGCGAATAGGTAGTTGAAAGTGTGTGAGGAAAGACATGGAAAGGGAGTTGAAATCATGAAAAGAAGCACGTGGTAGTTCAATATACCACTTTGTGGAAAAGCACGTAAGTGTTCACTGGAAAAGACGCAAATGTATAGAATCATCCATGAGGGAGTTTGATGAACACCACAAATGGAAAGTCATCACATGGTTATTTGGATCTTCTCCATATTTTCTGTCAAATTTTGGAATATTAGAAGGAAGTTTAGCTGGAATAACTAGCCAAACCGGTGAATGAAAAATAGGATCATTGGTTAACCGAGACAAGTCTGGGAGATCCAGAGTCGCAAGGAAAGGTAGTTGTCAGTTAACTTGCGGATGATACTAGTGTGGCATAGGAACACCAGTAGGACCATAAACTGGGTTAGATGGATAATTGTAACAATTAGGTCCTCCTCCATACAGTTGTTGTTGACCAGGATAAACAAGATTCAAGGACAGCTAAGAAACATTTTCATAACCCGATGGGTTCTGAGCATTATAAGCTGGGTTATTTTCTTGCCCATAAGGAGGATAAACATTTTTCCCTTGAGGAGGGTAAGAAGTAGATCCTAGAGGTGGATACACATTAGACCCATGGGGATCATAAACATTGGACCCTTGGAGAGGATAAGGTTGTTATCCTTGAGGACTCCAGGTGGTGTTTGGGATGCCTAGAAAAGGTTTTCCATAATATGGTCCGGAAGGAACAGGATTTGATACTCCTCCTTGTGGGTTATGATATGAGTGCCCCCCAACATGGGGTTGGGTAAATGTGCCTCTTGAATATACTCCCAAGGATTGTGAAGGTTTTCCAGCAAACGAAGGTTGCCCCCCTGCCAATGGTGGATTAACGATTGGGGTATGGCTGGAAAAGGGAGGTTGCCTTCCAGGAGGAACATGAAAAGAGGGTTTTCCCCCAGGAGGAGTAGGACCACCATAGAATGATGGTATTCCAGGAGGGATAGGTCCACTAGATGGTGGTTTCCCTCCAGTCGATTGTATTTGGCTGGCAAGGGTCTGCATTCTTTGGTGCAAAGATGTCCCAGCAAGATCGTGCGAAACATGTGGAGCTATAGAGTGAAAGTTTGTAAAAGTGGGGGTAGGGATCGAAGTGCCTTGGCAATGAGTAGAGGTGATGAGTCCAACATTAGGATGGAGTTGTGCTAATGTAACAATAGGGTTAATGACCTGATCGATGGGGTGATTCATATCTTGAACAGATGGTCCCATTTCAACAGGAGGGTCATGAGGATGAAAGGGTTGTCGAATGGATTCAAAATGCTCATAGAGATCGCGTCCTAATGAAGTCCTCCATACAGAACGAGAAGGTGTGGGATTTGTATCTACTGCGATGGTAGGATGAATAGGAGTCCTATACTCATCACCAAATATTGGTTCTGTGGATCCCATATATGTTTCGTTAAAATCTCTCTCAGGTAACTGTGGGACCTCTTCGTCTATGGCGTTCCCAAGGGAGTCTGAATGAAGTAAAAGTGGTTCGAGAGGGGTTACCAACACAGATGTAGTGTGAGGAGTGGGATTCTCAGTTGTAACCAAAGCACCTTATTTAGTGTCTAACGGAGGAGTAACAACACTCCCAGTGTTAGATTGATTTTCTACCTCTCTGCGGTAGTTGTCTTATAGAGGGTTAGGAGGTAAGAGTTGGTAGCCTTCCAGAGGAAACCCTTGCATCCTACGTGATTGGCGAAGACCTTTATTTTCTATGGGCTCAATTTTGGAGAATAAAAGTACACACTAAAAATCTAGGGCCAACTAACGAAAAGAAACATCATATGCTAATAAAATCTAGGAATCAAAACCAAGCAAACAAAACGTCTCTCAATGATCGTACTATTTGGTGATGAAATCCAACATCATGTGATAAAGTCAAGAAGGGTCTAGGATATGGTGGAACAATTACAATGGTGACCTGTTTAACAAACTTTCACCTTGGTGCAAGATTCCATGCAGTAATTGTGGATTTACCCTCCAAGGAGCCCGAGTGAGTTTGACCAATGTTTGTTCCAGGTACAGTGAGACTTCCTGTCACCGTCACCTCGTGTAAGTACCTAAATATTATGGCAACTAAGAACACCAACTCCCAGTCATCCCCTAGGCAGGTACAGTCGACAGTCTGATCTAAACATATGGGCAGGATAACAAGTCTGAAATCAACTCGATAGGCTCCCACACATAATTGTGGGTATACCCTCAAGTGACCCCCAATATACGATCCAACCACTACAAACAGTTGAACCATGGAGGGATAATCCCCGTCATTCTCCTAAATGTGACCTCATGCATAACCCCTGTGTGAGAGGGGGATCCCAAAAAGCGTATACGACAATTGGATTTGACTCTACCTATCTCAGGATGCTAATGCTTGTTTTGAAACCTTTGGAGAGTTGTACTCACAGCCTAATCCAAAGTGATAATCCTAGTCTAATGTTGGTGGAAGATCCTAAAAAAAAAAATTTCTAGATAATTTTTAATTAGTGTTCATTTTGCAACTATTCTTTACTCAAAATGTGTATGAATGTGAAACTAATGGTGTTATGACTCAATTCCCAAAAAATGCATAAAATATGATAAGCAATTGTTTCTTTCGATGAATGCCTATTTAAGGGAAAGAGAAAGAGTTGTTTTCACTATCAAACACTAAGATGCAACATCCTCATACAATTGTTTCGCAATCAAATCCAATGTAATGCTAAACAATTTCAAAAATGCCTTCTAATATCCAAACCAATCACTAAAATATGTCCTCTTGCTTATATGTGAATGATAATTAGATATAAAACTTCTAATGTCAAACAGAATTTAGGATTAAACGATCAGAAGCAATCCTCACATAAACAAAAATACACTCTCATTGTGAATAAACAAGAAGGACAAAGATAACCAAATTTGCAAACAAAATCCAAAAACCTCAAACAAAAGAGAAATGCTAGAAAACTGACCTCAAAAATTGAATGGAAAGGTTCATAGACCTTTGGATTTCCTCACAAATGCTTTCACTTAGTCAAATAAATGAGGATAAAATAACAAGTTAACTCTAGGTCAGCAGAGACGAAAACAAACTTCAAGGCAAGGGAAAAAAATGTCAAGTTTCCAAACAAAAGAGGATGAATTCTCAGAAATAAGGTGTTGAAGGAAAATGACAAAGATGTACTAAGAGTATGAGACTCTGAGCAATTGCAAAAAACAAAAATTGAACCTAGAAATTGAAAACCTAGAGGATTTTTCAAAGAAAAGGGCATAGTGCTCTAGTGTAAGGGGCACCAGAGCATTCCAACTCTTTGTGTAATACCACCATGTAGTGTTAATCCTTCGATAACAAGGGCAGGGGAGTGCTCTGCTTCAAAAGTTTAGAAAAATACCCAAAAACTCAAAAAATCAAGCAACTCAGTAAATCAAATTGCATATGATGAATCAAGAGCCAATCAATTAGATCTAAGAATCAAAGAGACAGTATGGAGAAGGTAAAATGAGTGGGAAAAGGGACAAAACAAGATTTGGGAATGTAATAAAAATCATAGCTCCTCCCCAGCAGAGTCGCCAATTTCTGTTACAGGGGAATCCTCTTATGGACAAGCGGATTCCCTCTTGGTCTCTAAACTCCTAAGGCCAAGACAGAAAAGTTCTTAACATGGACACTACCATCCTTTTAAATCTAATCAAGATAATATACAAAGGAGAAGAAGAAATATATGTACCTTATTAATGACGTTTGTCCCTGCAAAGTCCAGGCTGAGCTTTGATCCTGAGTTGCCTGATAGGTCCTGTAGAACAAACAAAGATACAATGGACTTCCTATTCTACTGATATTAGCTCAAATATGTATCTATCTACTGAAGACAAACTCATGTGGAACAAACATAAGTTTGAAAGAAATAGACCAAGCATTGATATATTGATAAGAACAAGTATAAGTACTTACAATCATTTGATGAAGGTGCAACAGCTTCTTCCAGTTCTCTTTGTCCAACCCCTTTGCTCAAGTAATCTACATTGATTTCTTTGATGACATATCACTCATGAGATCATAAGTTTCACATCTCCAATCTTTTTTGATAATACCACTTATAGGATCATAAGTTTGGTATCAATCTCTAGTCTCTCCTTTTCCTTTCACCATGAGGAGGCCTCCTTATATAACCTTGGAGAGGCCCAAACACTTGAGATATATTTGGGATAAGTTGAGGATTATTCTCTCTCACTTGAGGATCTTTCCTAAGATCATTCCTTGACCTTCTATTCGAATCCAACCACCTTCAAAAATTGTGGGGATTCTTTCCTATTTTAGCTCAACAAACCAAAAATCCGTTCTGAAAAGGTATCACTCCCCCAAAAGGGTACATAGAGCATTTGAACACTCTCCCAAAGAGGCCCATGGAGTACTAGCACTCCCTGACAGTGGGTAGGGGAGAAGTTCCCTCCAAAATGCAATTTTGAGTGGTTTTTCAAGTGGAAAAAGGCTTGTACTCCTTGTCAACTGATTTCTCTTCTTCAAAACTAGTCTTTGAGGTGTCTTAAGTATCCTTATGATTTCATTAGAGGTACGACATAGA
Organism: Picea abies; assembly: GCA_900067695.1. Taxonomy (NCBI): domain Eukaryota; kingdom Viridiplantae; phylum Streptophyta; class Pinopsida; order Pinales; family Pinaceae; genus Picea; species Picea abies. The sequence goes on along the minus strand of CBVK0102015792.1, from coordinate 3,112 downwards.
AACAATGGTAGTATGATGTTTGTGACACTTACGACACTTGTGGTCAATATGCGACACTTGCAAACAAGATGCGACACATATAACACTTGTAATGACGACACTTGCGACACTATTGAAGTGAGTAATTTTGATGTGTAACAGAGTGCACTATAGCCTTGATTTGAATGATACTTGCATCCAACATGTATCACTATAATGTATGTTGTGATAGTTGTGTCTTCTCACTATAATGTATGTTTCTATGTACATCATGGGATTCCTAGAGCACCACCTATCATTCATGATCCAACACATAGTAGTCAAGAATCCCATCCATTGCTAATGTGTGCAAGTACTGTATGATTAACTAATAATATGTGTCCTTAATTATGAGATATCAATCTTTACTATCACCATATTCTTCTAGTGCATGTAGATTTATATTTGAAGTTTTGAATATTAGTGAAGAATTCAAGAACTACAACTTCCATGCAAAATATATTTACATTCAACACTTTATGAGCTATTCCAATTACATTGTTCCAATTATGGATTTTCGAGAGGTGATTAGGTCCAACATTTTATTTACCTAATTTAACCACCACTTCAAAATCAAACTCCTAAAATAGTAGCAAACATCGATATAATTAACCTTCCAACATTGTATTGTTAACCAAATACTTTACCACTAAATTATCAATGGACAACTTGAAGGACTGGTCCAAAACATAATACTTGAAATTTTGTAGCATAGACACCATCACCAAGCCTTTGCCTTTCATGGTTGTGTAATTAATTTTTTTTTCTAGAAAATTACCTGGGGTGTTGTAGCATGTGTTCCCCTAGCTATGCCAACATGTTCCCAATGCAATGGTAGTGGAATCCACATGGACATGGAAAGAGACCAATGCGATAAAATTCATGTTGGGTTCTTGGAATAGTTCAAATTATTTTGATAATAATAACTTTGATCTGTTCTACCGAGAAGTTCTAAGGTTCGAGCCTGTATAGCCCTATACATTCCACTAAGTTACACTACTCTTATATATATATATATAGTCCCTATGACTTGAACTTTCAAATTCTTTCGGATCATATCAATATATTGTCCTTATCAAGATCAGTGGATGGGAACATGGCTCAACAGAAACCTAATGTCTAGTAGGTTCCTAGTCCTACTATATCTTCTCATGCGTCTAAAGTTCATAATGTCGAAATTCCCACAATCATTCAAGGATATATACCAAATTTATATTCAATGTTTATACCCTATATTCAAACATGATGTGTTAAGTTATCTATGTCCATAAACTTTGTGGCATTAGTTGTGCCATTAAACACTAGTGGATCTTTAATCTCTACATGAATCGACTTAATGGAATTTGGTAGTGTGCATATTTGTGTCAATTAATTCTCATACTCCCTAGGCATATGAGAATTCAAAAGTGCAACTTATGCAACTTATGAAACTATATTCAACTTTATGCAACTATGTTGCAACTATATGCAACTATATGCAACTTATGCAATTATATGCAACTATATGCAAACTATGAAACTATATGCAACTATATGAAACTATGAAACCATATGTAACTTTATGCAACAATGCAAAGTATGAAGCTATATGAAAATATATTGCAACTATATGAAACTATTTGCAACTATATGCAACTATATTGCAACAATTTCGTATGCAACTATATGCAAATATGCAACTATATGCAACTATGCAACTATATGAAACAATGCAACTTATCATGTTTTTTAGTGACAATATGAAACTATATGCAACTTTATGCAACAATAAAACTTATGCAACTATATGAAACTATTGTTACAGATGAATCCTCCTGCGGACAAGTGGATTCCCCCTTGGTATCTAGAGCCCTAAAACCAAGACAGAAAGGGTGATATCATTGTTCACTGACATCCTTTTAGATCTAATTAAGCTAATGAATGAAGAGGAAGAAGAAAAGTGTACCTTTTTAAATGGCGTTTGTCCTTGCAAAGTCCAATTTGAGCTTCAATCCCAAGCTCCTCAATAGGTCCTGTAGAACAAACAAAGATACAACAATCTTCCTATTCTACTGAGATTAGCTCAAATATAGATCTATATACTAGAGACAAGTTTATGTGGAACAAACACAAACTTGAAAGAAACAGGCCAAGCGTATATGTATATTAATGAGAACAAATGAAGACTACTTACAATCCTCTGATGAAGGTGAAACAACTTCTTCTAGCTCTCCTTGTCTAACCCCTTTGCTCAATTAATATACATTGATTATGCTTCAATGGCATCTCACTTATAGGATCATAAGTTTGGTGTAATTCTCAATCTCCATATCTCTTTTCATGTACTGTATGTTTCCTATGAGATCATAGGTTTCATACTTCCAATCTTTTCCTCTCCCTTTCACCATGAGAATGCCTCCTTATATAAGCTTGGAGAGACCCAACGACTTAAGAGATCTTTGGGATAATTTGAGGATTCCTCTCTGTAATGCCTAAAAATATATATCTAAACATTGTTATCCTCACAAGAAATTATTTCTTAACTAAAACAATATCTATTCAGTATAATATCGATCTTCATACCAGCAACTTCAGCAATTTATCAAATATTAACGAATTCATAGCATAATAAATAAATGCATAATTCAACAGGGTACCTGGTTCTGATGCTATTTCCGTTGCCAGCTACCTTCCTGCTGCTGCTCTCCTGCTACCTGCTACACAGCCCAGTCTTGTTGCAAACACAGAAAAATTGCCCAAAACTATTTTCCACCCTGCCAACTAGGAAAATGACCTAGCTCCAGGATATCTACGGATATCCTGGCCCTCCGAGCCCAAAACCTCTATCAACCCCGGTCCACTGTGTCAATCCCAAACACAAATTCCTCCCTGGTCCAATACTCGGATTTCTCCCCAAAAAAATCATGGCCTCCTTCCCGTCGAATGCCCCCCTCCAACTCCTTCCTTCCTTCCTTATCCCTCCCTTCATAAACACTCCTTCCTCCATTAAATTCCTTATCCCTTCATTTAATTACCCTTATCCATTCATTAATTCTCTTATCTTCTCGGGATCCTTATGTGATCCCTTCTTGTATACGTAACTTGATTAAATGTT
>CBVK0102015782.1:0-17998 GCA_900067695.1 Picea abies | reverse complement strand
CAAGCATCTCTAAATATGAGCCCATTTGAGGCACTTTATGGCAGAAGGTGTAACACATCTGTAAGCTGGGACAACCTAGCATATAGAGCAGTGGTTGGACCCGATTTACTTAGATAAATGGAAGAGAAGATGTCAAAAATAAAGCATAATTTAAAGGCTTCTCAAGACAGGAAGAAAAGCTATGCTGAAAAAAGAAGAATTCACAGAGAATTTAAAGTGGGTGATCATGTATTCTTGAAAGTGAAGGCCAATAGAAGTTCCCTGAAGTTGGGAAATTTTTCAAAGTTTTCATCTCATTATTGTGTGCAATTTGAAATCCTAGAGAGGATTGGGAATGTATCATATATGATTGCATTGCCTACATCAATGTATGTTCATAATGTATTCCATGTATCATTGCTCAAAAAGTATGTACCTGATGTTAATCATGTTATTGATTGGAATGTGATTTAGGTGGAGCAAGAAGGAACTTTTCAAGTGAATCTGATGTACATACTATACCAGAAGATCAAGCAACTTTGGAATCGATCCATAGAGCTAGTAAAGGTTCAATGGAACCAGTACAGCCTTGAGGATGCAACTTGGGAGCATGAAGATTCTATGTGGGTAAAATACCCGCATATTTTTTAATATTTTTGAAAATTTTGATGGTAATATGTAAATAAGATGCACTGAGGACAATGCATAAATAAGGGGAGGGGAGTGTAATACCCCAAGACCGAGCCCTAGTTGAAATTGTAAATATGTTTTATAGGTTGGTGAGCTAAGTTATTATAATCTAGGAGGCTTATGTGATGATTAGGTCAGAGAGCCTAGATGCTAAAGTCCAGTGAGCCTATTTTTGTATATGTAAACACTCATATCATTAATATAATGCATCGTTGTGTGTAGAATGGCCATGATAAAAGAGTATGGGGGAATAAACTCCACTAGGAAGGGAAAGGGAGGGGCTAAAAGATTAGGAAAGGGGGCTAAGCTAGAGAGATTATTCCCAAAGGAATATTATAATATTATTCCCAAAGACTATGGTGAGGATAATTATTTTATCCTAAGTTATTATGGGAAAGAGAATGAATCCCAAGTGGAGAGAAACGAGCTCCTTGAGAGCCATGTGTCATCAAGGGCACATGCAGATAAAGGTGGGGGAAATCAATCCATTTCCCACTCACTCGTCCATTCATGAAATCAACCATATTCTCCATCAGTCGACCTTTGCATCATTCACACACTCTTAGAGCCTACACAAACTCTTGATATACCTTGTACTTCCATGTTATCTACAATAAACCATATCCCTCCAGGGATACACAACGCACCTGTACCTATCTAACCCAACACTATACCTTTATGTTATCAGCAACATCTGTCCCATTCCCTGAAATTTGTTGTTGTCATCACATGTGCCTTAGTTGAACATTGTTGTTGTCTTCACCATTCCCTGTAACTGGTTGAATTAAGCACTGAACTGAAGAAACATGTTTTTGGGCCCGTGGGTTTGAAGAGGTGGGTTGTCAAATCCATGGAATTGAAGAGGTGGGTTGTCAAGCCCGTGAGAAACTCTCTCCAGGTGAGAGAGTTTGTTGGGGAATTATTTTTCTCAAGGGATCCCAACTGCAGCTACAGTGGTCTAAGATTTCCTGTCTGGCCTGTTGTTAAAGCTCTGGAAGAGAAGTGGGGCAACCGAAGGACTGTTGAGTAGAGAAGGGGCCCACTTCTTGGGGTGGGAAATGCATTTGGGGAAAGAGAGACTGTAGGATGGTAGTTTGAGTTGGCTCCTGGGACGAAATCCTTCATGTTGTTTGTATTGTCTCAGCCTAGCCTAGGAATCCCTTCACATAGGTGGAGTTCAATCTCAGCTTGGGGGTGACCCACTACTGAGAGTTATGAGAAGCATGGTCTAAGTCTAGGAGGATCGTGGAAGGTCGGAACGTAATTGGTGGTACTGTATAAAATATAAGTATCAATTGTATGTTAATTTACATGTTGTGTATTTATACATGTGTTATATTTATGGGTATTTCCTATGTATGATGCATGTATATGTTTAGGTGAGGATAATTATTTTATCCTAAGTCTCATGGAAGAAAGAATAAATTAAAATTGGAGCGAACCAAGCTCCTTGAGATCCATGTGTCATCAAGGTCATATGTAGGTAAAGGTGGGGGGAATTTAATCCATTTCAGGTGGAATCAACCATTCAAGCACTCGACCATTCTCTCCATCAGTCGACCTTTGCATCATGCACACACCCCTAGAACCTGCACACACTCTTGAACTTCTATGTACCCTTCCTATTATCAGTAGTAAATTGTATCCCTCCTCGGATGGACAACGCACCTGTAACTACCTGAGCCAATGTTGTACCTTTATGTTATGAGAAAAATATGTTCCATACCCTGAATGTTGTTGTTGTTTGCACCTTTACCTATAACTAGTTGACTTAAGCACTGAACTAAAAAGGCGAGTTGTCATGCTCGCGGATTGAAGAGGTCGGTTGTTAGTCCCGTGAGAAACTCTCTCCAGGTGAGAGAATTGATGGGAAAGTGATTTCTTGAGGGAGAAACTCTCTCCAGGTGAGAGAATTGATGGGAAAGTGATTTCTTGAGGGATCCCAAGTACAATTACAGTGCTTTGAGACTTATTGTCTGGCATGTTGTTGAAGCCCTGGAAGGGAAGTAGGGCAACCAAAGGATTGTTGAGCAGAGAATGGGCACACTTCCTAGGGTGTGACAACCATGTGGGGAATGAGAGACTATAGGATGGTAGTTTGAGTTGGTTCATGGGAGGAAATCCTTCTTGTTTTCTTTATTGTCTCAACGTAGCCTAGGAATCCCTTTACTCAGGTGGAGTTTAGTCCAAGCTCGGGGGTGACCCACTACTAAGAGTTATGACCAACCTGGTCTAAGGCTGGGAGGATTGTGTAAGGTCTTCACATAGTTGGTGGAATTCTATAAAAGATAAGTATCAATTGTGTATCAATTTACATGATGTGTATTTATACATATGTTATATTTATGGGTATTTTATGTGTAGGTTGTATGTATATGTTTATTTTTATTTTCCACATGAATTTGTGTATTTGCAGAATGTGTTTGTCCATTTAAAGTTATATATGTATATATATGAAATTATTGGTTTTATGGAGTGACATGGCCCTAACCTGGGAAGGTTTGGGATGTTACAATCTATACAGTTCCACAAGAATTTTAGTGTGGCATAGCCCAACAATTTTATAGGTTGGGTGTGTTACAATTATAATTATATTATTTTTTTTAGTGTTTTTATTTCCTTAAGTACTCCATGGGAATGCACTCACCGTGTCCGTCACTTCTTTTACTGACATTTTCAAATGCTACCATCTTCTCACCTTGCCATTTCTTTGAACTCCACCTGCTTCTTGCATTTTCTTGAACTTCTCCACCTCGAACTTTTCATTCAAAACCTTTTCCATTTGATTCCATCCTCTCTCAATCAAAATTAATACTATCAAAAATTAAAACAGACTCAACGGATCTTGAATCTCTTCAACCTTCAGTGAAGACAATCAATCATAGTTCAATTTGTTTTCTCTGACTTGATTTTGATTCATCTCAACCACGTACACAACCACATACTCACCCATGTTTCAATTTCAGTTTTATTTTTTTGGAAACTTAAACACGACATATAGTACTTGCACTCTGCAAAAATCCTCCACTAAGACCTGAAGCCCCAAAATGTTCTCATCATACCCAACCGAATAGTAATACAGCTTTGGTCTCTCCTGGATCAAAAAAACTGGATTACTCAATTTATCATGAGTGTTGAATACAGGCCCTAGGAGATCCCATTCATCAATGAAACTGATGGCATGTGTTATTTTAGTCTGACCATTAACATATAGTCTCTCGACTACATTTTTATATATCTTCTTAGCCACAACAATGGCGACCATGTTCATTTCCTAAACCTATGCAACAATTTGGAACTCACAATCTTCGTAAGAGATATCCTTAGCATGGTTCTCGATTGTTAGGAATAGGATCACAGAGAAATAATAATAAAACAAATCAAAATGAATGAAGAAATAAAACACATAAGAACACAATACAAGACAAGCACTAGTATACATAGTTTACCTGATATGGGATACATCCATGGAGAAACAAGTAGTCCTTCCTTCATTCGGTCAATCAAAATGAAGAGATAACACCTGCAGGAAATCCACTACAACCTAATATTTACTTTATCATAGTCTCCTCTCTCAGACACACTACAATCTCTCACCATACACAACTGCAATACAATTCCTTATTTTAAAAAAGGAGTTTCCTTTTAGGGAAAAAGTAGTACCAACATAAATTTTATCGTCGGATATGTGACCTAATAATGAATGGTCTAGATTGACTATGAAATTACAATATAATATATGGCATCCTGTGGCATCCAAAATTCCTAATCCATTGACCTAGATTAGATTACAATTGTAAATCCTTAACTATAATTAGAAAACCATGGGCCGGAAAACTATGTGCCAAAACCACCCAAAATGAATGCAAAAAATACACCCCAAAATTTTTTCTCAGGGGATTTCCCCCCCTTGTGAACCCCCCACTACACCTGTCATAATGTAAAAATGTGTGGGGCTAATCATGCAAACATTATAAAAAAAAAACCCACTAGGGACTAAGATCCAAATGCGACTAAAACAAAACCTCTAAATTAGAAAGAAAATCGGGATCCACAACCAACACCTCTTGGTACTAGAGTATGAGGTTCTTCTTATAATTCATGTTCTTTTTTTGATTCATAATCTTCATCATTCAACTAAAACTCTATTATCTCTGATTATTTTTCCCTTGGTAAGGCTTCCCATTTGGGAACACCTTTAACCTCTCTAAAAACAATATCCAGACTATAAACAATATTCTTAGTTATTGGGTTCCAAATTTTATAACCTTTTATAATATCTTTATAACCAAGAAAGATACATTTTTCATATTTAGTATCCAACTTACTCCTTTTTTTCTTTGGAACATGTATATAAACATCATAACCAAAAAAATATGAGATGTTTAGTAGAGGATTTTTTACCATTCCATTCCTCATGCAAAGTTTTTTAAGCCAACACTAATGTGGGTGATAAATTTACCATGTAATAGGTAGTATCCACTGCCTCTACCTAGAATTCCTATCCCAACCTGGCACCACTAAGCATGCTCCTTTATTTTTCCATCAACATCATATTCATCCTTTATACAACCCCATTCTTTTGAGGTGTGTATGAAATAGAATTTTTCCTTACTATTCTACACTTCTCAGATAATTCCTCGAATTCATTCTTGCAGAACTATCCACCATCATATATTCTCAACACCTTTATTTTCTTCTCTATCTAATTCTACATAAGAGCCTTTAAATATTTAAATTTACCAAATGCCTCAAATTTCTTTAAGAGGAAATAAACCCATGTGTTGCTCAAGAAATCATCTATGAATTAAATATATTACACAAATTTACTTAATGATGGAATAATCACAATCCCAAACACATCATTGTGTACTAAATCTAATATTCTCTTTTCTCTTCTAGCACCAGATGAGAATCGTACCTAATTATATTTACCATATATACTTCAATGTTCATAGAAACCAAATTTTAGGGGGCAATCAGACATACCTTCAACCATACTTTTACCATGTAATACTAAGAGTTCCTTATCTCCGATATGTCCTAGGATTTGTTGGCATAGCATTGCTTTTCTCTAGAGACAATAGGGGTTTTGTCTTCTCCATTTCCACCCTCAAGAAAAATAGAACGGTTACATCCATCAATGATAGTGATTCTCAACACCATTACTGAAACCATTTTGTAGGTTTCCCTTTCAAACACAATATGTAAACCTGCAACACTCATCTTGCTTATGGATATCAAGTTTTTATCCATCTTTGGAATTTACAAAACCTTGGGGAGTGTTCTAATCCTTCCATCCTTGAGAAACAACTTGAATTTTTTATGTCTTGTGATTTTAGATGTAAAATTTCATTATAATTTTCATATTAAAAGAACCACTCCTTGTGAGGAGTGTTATCACCAAAAAATGGCTCACCACAAATGTAGACAATGGATGAATAAACAATTAACACAAACACAACATACTACCAATACCTATGGAAGGATTACACTTAGTCTGGAAAGACAATCATAAAACTATATACAAGTGGTTCTGAAAATATGTGAAAATCCAACAAAAGCAATGTGTTCACATCCGCATGGGCTAACACAGTGTACGACGCGCATATGGCTCGTTCCTTGCAACTGACAGTCTAAAGACCCGTGCATATGCAAAAACGCACATTGATGAGTTTGGTCGGGCCTCAACCAATTTTTGGATGGAGTGGATCTCCCCTGTACCAAAAATATCCCCCAAATTTCACCTTGGGATCACTTAAAATGATGGGAGGTACCTCCAAAGGCCTCCCATTCACATTTGAAACTAGTTAGGAAAAATATTTCCATCCTCCTATAAATAAAGGGCCATTGTATACAAAATAGAAGAAGCAATTTGACTATTGTTATGTTGTTCAATTTGTCTTTGAGAAGCCATCTTTCTCTTAGAACTCTTTGAGCATCAATAGAAAGGGTTGTGCCTCTCTCCTCTTGCGAAGTTCAACCATCAATTACTCACCACTGTATTTCCATTTTTAGCCATTGTTAGAAGAGAGAAAACTTTGTATTTGGGGACTCAAGATCCTTCCTAAGGAGGAATAGGGGACTCATAAGTTACCATATTTCTCCAAGGTGTTATCAATTATAAGATCGGTATCATTTGGTATCTATTCCTTTTTTGAGAACTAGGCACGCTTGCACGATCTATTCTCATCACAGCCATTACACGCACCACTGCTTGACCCTCCCTAAATTTAGGACTATCCTAGCAGTAGTACTCCAAACCATATTACCCACATATTCCTCTGTATAAAACATGATTTATGTAAATGTGTTGAACCTACACAAAATAGATCTAAATAAACAATAATATACACATTTTCAGAGAGAAAAGGAGAAATAAGAAGGAGAGAATGAATGAAAGAATTCTCATTAACCATTGTAAATAATGAATAATTTACATGTGATATACTCTATATAACTCAATGAGTGTGCAGTAGAGGAGAACCAGTGTGCCATAGTGGTGGTATAGAGTGATCTGGACACACACCAGCAGTTACAAGAGTGAACTACCACCTAGTCTAGTCTCTCAGGCAGTTATGGGAGTGAACAGCCACCTAGTTGAGTTAACTAGTCAACTAGTCTTCAGTTAACTGACTGAACAAAGAGTAGTGAGGAGTTAACTCAAGGAATCAAGGGTAATGCGTCAGTTTGGTGACCATACCAAGGCTAGGTAGAATTAGCATGGTGATGATACCAATGTTGTATGGTGACAAAACCAATGCAACATCTAAACTCAACTCAACTAGTTTCAGTTAACTGACTGAACAAAGAGTAGTGAGGAGTTAACTCAAGGAATCAAGGGTAATGCGTCAGTCTGGTGATGATACCAAGGGAAGGTTGAATTAGCATGGTGATGATCCAAATGTTGCATGGTGACAAAACCAATGCAGCATCTAAATTCAACTCAACTAGTCAAACTAAAGTGTCAATTGAACGAGAATATTCTCCAGGTGGAATATTATCCCCTAAAATATAGGATACTGGATACTGACTAATTATGACTAATAAACAAGGAAAAACCTTAGGAAAAATAAATCCTAGGTGTGTGTGAAGTAACTCCAACAATTGACATTTATTATATTTCTATGCCAGTAAACGAGTGCATGTGATTCCCTTGCGCATTGTGCCACCAGATGGGTCATTACACATATCGATTCCCACTCATCATTGAGGGACACACACACTGGAGGGATTCCATCCCACCCATTACACCACCTATACAAACCCAGATGACTCAAATTGCACACAATCCTCATCCCAGCAATTATGATATTCCCCCTCCATGACCAGACCTCTGTCCTTCAACTCCACTTACCATATTTATTCCACCATGAGATGTAGACTTCCCATCCAATCCTAAAAACTCTCATGTAACAGTAATTTATGAGATTCCCCCTCCTCTAGACCATTATACTTCCAATGTGTATATGGATATTTGGCTCATGACATCTATCGAAAGTTCTTATTCCCCTCATGTAGCTCCATATACCCCTAGGAAAAATGACAATATTCAACCTCCACCAACTACCCCCATGAATATCAATACCCCACTCTCCCATGTTATAGACTCCTTGTACTCCATCACCTTTCAGTCCTATGAAGACATTTTAGAGGTCCTATGCGCCCCTGATTACCCATGGGATGTTTTTCATCATCAATCCCTTTTCCTAGCACACAACGCCTTTTGACCACCTACAAACACCCATGTTTGTACCATCGAAGATAAATATTTTATCCCCCTTGGTCATGTATATTGGTTCAAAAATCCAATACCTGTGACTGACACATTTGAGGAACGTAATATGGCCAATATCTCACCCACAATCAAGATCGACTTTTCAGTCAAACCCAATGTTGTAGAATAAATTACCTTGGGGGAAACATGCTTCCTAGAGGAAATTTTAGCATATAAAGCCCTCTTCCAGGAATATTGGGATGTGTTTTCCTGTTCATACACTAAAATTCCAAGGTTACACCTAGCCATTGTTGAACATCACATTGACACTTGGCCTAATGTTTTCCCCAATCGCCAAAAGCAATGCCCCCTCCACCCTTCCAAAGTCATGGAAATCAAAGTCGAGATCGAAAAACTATGTATATTTGGCTTCATATACCCCATTGCATACACATCTTGGGTTTTCAATATTGTCCATGTCAATAAACAAAAAGGAACCATTCGAGTTTGCATAGAATTTTGTGACCTAAACCAAGATTGTCCCAAAGACAACTTCCCTACCCCCATTCATCGATCAAGTCATTGATGTTTGTGTCGGTCATGAAGTCCTCTCCCACATGGACATATTTTTTTGGCTATAACCAGATCCAAATCTACCATGTGAATCAATAAAAAAAAAAAATTCACAACTCCCTTGGGTACATTTTCCTATCTTGTCGTGCCCTTGAAGAAAATTTCCAATGTGCAATGACATACACCTTCAATGATCTTTCTCACATCATCCTTTCCTACTTGGACGACCTTACATCTCAGTCCAAGAAACGTTCCCAACACATAGAGGATATACACATCATATTTGAATGTTGTCGAAGATATAACATTCATCTCAACCCACCTAAATGTGTCTTTTGTGTCACCGCAGGCCCCCTGTTGGGCTTCATTGTGTCCTAGTATGGAATCACTATAGACCCCCTTAAATTCCAAGCAATCAATCAAATCCCCCCTCCCAGGAACTTACACCAATTGCAGAGCCTCCAAGGAAAATCCAATTTCTTGCAATGGTTTGTTCATGACTATGATATTCATGCCCATGGCTTCCTATGACTATTCTATCATGATATCCCATTTCAGTGGGATCACCATGCTTAAGATTCCTTCGACTCACTCAAATATGTACTCAACAAAGCCCCCTTAATTATTCCCCTAGAATATTATATGGATTACATTATACTCTACCTATATGCCTCAAAGGTTTTCATCATTGAAGTCCTCATCTAGGTTGATGATGATCAATGCGAGCATGTTATATACTACATTTGCAAGAACCTCTCTAGGCCACCTCTCAAATACAATCATGAGGAGAAGCTAGCCTCTCTAGGCCACCTCTCAAATACAATCATGAGGAGAAGCTAGCACTAGCGGTCATCCTAGTAGTTCAAAAGTTGTGCCATTATATCTTCCTTTGTACCATCAAAGTAGTCACAGATTCCAACCCCATGCATTACCTCTTGATTCGCCACCAGATCAATGGAAAATTCGCTCGCTGGATTGTCATTCTCCAAGAATACGACCTAGATTTTACAACCCCAAAAAGAAAAAAATCCCTTGTCCTCACCGAACTCCTCGTATACTTTCCATCTAACTCTACAGACCCCATGGTCACTAAGGGTTTCCCTGATCAACATTTATTTCTCATACATCAACAAACCCATGGTACTGTGATATTTTGGTCTATCTTTGAACTCAAAAATTCAGTCCTCACTTGTCTCAGGATGACCATCGTCATATCCGAAACCAATCGTCAAGGAACCTCCTTATAGGATACATTCTCTATCATATAGGCATCAACACACTCCTTCAACGATGCCTCACTCTGGAAGAGGCTGAGACAGTTTCAAATGATTTCCACGATGGTGCATGCAGCATTCACTTATCTGGCATGTCCAAGGCACAAAAGATAATTCAGGTGGGTTATTTTTGTGGCATGTCCAAGGCACAAAAGATAATTCAGGTGGGTTATTTTTGTCCCACATTGTTTCGTGACTACATACACACAATTAAGCAATGAAACAAATGTTAGTTATACGCACATAAGGCTCGAGCACCCCCTTCCCTCTTTCACCCAGTCATCACATCCGGTCCCTTCTGTAAATGGGGCATTGATTTCATGACATGTAACCCTTCATCCAACAATGGACACAAGTACATTATAGTCGTTGTTGACTACTTCACCAGATGGGATGAATCCATTCCCACATTCAACAATAGGTCAACACAGTGATGAATGTTTTCTGCAACCATGTCATATCTCACTTCGGGGTCACCCTACAACTAGTCTTCGACCATGACAAGCACTTAGAAAATGAAGTATTTTTGGAGCTATTTGTCGAATTGGGATTCACCTGCAAATTTTCCTCACCCTATTACCCACAATCTAATGGGAAATTCAAGGTCGTCAACAAATTTCTCAAAACTATGCTTCAACACACAGTTGACAAACACAAGACCAATTGACATCACATGCTTTTCTCCACCTTATGGGCATATCAGATAGCTATCAAAATGGACACCAGTTTCACACCCTTTCATCTAGTCCACAAAATTGAAACCATACTCCCCATTGAGTGTGAAATATCAATGATGTGCACTGTGATCGAGCTCCTTCCCAACACACTACCACTTGAGCAATGATTTTTCACCCTCGAATCCCTCAATGAATATGGGTGGGCCTCTTTAAAAAAACACGAAGTATCCAAGAAACGGTATAAAGCCACCTTTGACTGTCAAATCAACCTTCGATCTTTCACTGAAGGTGACCTTGTTTTGGCCTACAATATCGCTCAAGATACCCTGGGCCACATAAAATTTGAATCCCTTTGGCGGGGACCCTATGTAATCCATCATTTCCTCACTAAAGGAGCCTACATTGTGGCTTACCCAGAAGGGGCGACCCTCAAGGACCCAGTCAATGGGTTATACTTGAAGAAATTTTACCCTTGAGTGTAACCACCTTACCTTAGGATTTCTTGCTTTCCTAGTTAATTTTTTATCCTTTGTTTTATGGATTTATCTCTCTCATTATACAATCCTAATCCAATGTCCTTTTTTCGATAGATGAATTCTCCATTCACTTACCACATTGGGTATGCGGAAGGATCCAGTTGTTGGACCCGAACTCTCACTTCGAAAGCTTGGGCCATTTACACCCCCGATCATGTGTTTCTCCATACCAGTGGCATATGCCTCAGTCCTTCCACTAACAAACAAGAAGAATATGTCGTTGTCATTGGTCTCCTCTTTGAGGCTAGTCACGTTCATATTTGTCACATTAGATTTCTCCTAGATTCTCAACTCATCGTCCATCAACTCAACAATATGTATCATGTTCGAGATCCATGTCTTTATTGCAAGTAGCTACAAGTCAAACTTTTGTCACGAAATTTTGAGTCTGTTACATTTACTCATATTTCTAGAAACCTTAATCAAATGGAAGATCACATGGAAAATCAAGTACTATATTGGAATTTATCACATTAAACATGCACATCACATCCATCATCTAATAAAAACAAGTGCACCAACCATATCATCAAAACATCAAATGCATAAACATAACCATATGGTATACTCATATATAGATCATAAGTGTCAAAAGATGTGCTTGATACAAAAATAAAGCATGCCTTAACTCCACTGGCTAGGTCCTCTTAATCAATCAGTCTATACAAAATGGGAGTTTGCAAACTCTTATACAATCGTACAAAATCAGGCTCCGCCTGTAACATATCTCCCTATCATATAGGGGGACCCTAACTGCAGTACATCATCATCGTCTGGCGGAGCTCCCCCAGGCAGAATATCCACAGTGGAGATCTACCCCGTCATAGCCGCACCTGCAACTGTTTCCCATTGAATCATTGACCGCCAATGCAGGTCCACACCAATGCACAACACTAGGACACTCTCATCCTAGATCCGAACCCAAAATTCCTCAGGCACTCTATCGAAAACACCCTCAAAGCGCTTCCTCAACTCCTCCATATCTCACTCATGTGCTCCAATCTCATCTCTGCAAAATCCCTCTATTGGGCCTTCCCCCATTGCATGTGAAGATCCTGCCCCCCGATCATCATACCAATGACACCTCCTGGACCACCCCACCTCTACTTGCTCACCTGCCAACCCCTGAGCAACATCTGCCTCCTGGTCCCACATCTACATAAACAAAGAAATAAATATGTATCAGTACTAGAAATATACACATATATAAACTCAACAACAAAGTACAAATACATAAGTATCATACACTCATATTTGTCATCCCAGTCCTCCCCAGGCAGCAAGCACATGTCTGGATGGTGTCGAAAATCAATCCCATGATATGGGAACTGATAAAATACATGAGGGTCTGCCACCAGACCCATTCGAACGTAGGAGTAAAGTAGTGTCCCACGACACCTCCCCCTTGACAGGGCATCAACTCTGCCCATCTCATCAGTCTCTGATCCTGCATCGTCGGCATATCCAAAATAGCCCGCAATACCACCCTCTAACAAACATAAATGCACACAAGACCAAGCCAAAGGCAAAATCGCCACCTCTGGCTACTACACACCGGTCCAGTTGTGCCACCATGCAAGCGCGCATCAACCGGGCCCAAGCAAATATTTGACCATTCATGGCTTGCTCTATAAAAACCATGTGCACAGCTGACCTATAGATCTGGACCACCATAGCACATAACACTTGTACCTCTAGAGAATCAATTGAGTTGATGCTAATAAAGCCACCACTCATCACTATCGTCCCCGAACAGTACCGTCTAGCCAGTGCTCCCACCATCACCCTAGTTGGTATCCGCGACTGTACTGCCAAAGTAGCTGCCTAGAACGAGAGCCCAATAATAAAGTAGATGTCAATATCTGCGGTAATACGTAGATCTCACCCACACATCGAAAAACATTATCGATCTAGCTGCCACATTCGCACTATGAAATCTAGCAACAGCTCTTAAGTCCAGATTAGTGAACAATAAAAAAAGCATAGCAAACTGGCCTGGGCCAAATGTCATTGCATCTATGCATTTACCCCCACCTCCCTCCTAAGAGACTCCCAATCTCTCTCCCTCTACTACACTGTCATCCTCTATCTCTGACTAATAACCTGAATTCACAACAACATGCGCTATGTTAGCTTATCATCATGACAAATTCTAATCAAGCAACACAAACTCATTATTTTTGTTGTGCGATTGTTCCCCATAACAGTCGCACACATCGGCGTGACTATTTCACTTGCAGTCGTGCACACCCGCACGATTGTTCATCAAATAGTCGCACAGTTCTCACACACCTATGTGCGCAACTGTTTGTTCAACAGGCGCGCACATTTGCACGGTTGTTATTCTTACAACCACACACATTGGCACGATTGTTGCTCAAACAGTCATGCCCATGCTCAACCCTCCTCTGCGCGGCTGGAAATCTGAACTTTGCGCACATATGCGCGGGTGTCGTTGATATAGCCATGCACTGCACACGGCGCTATCAATTAAACATGTGGATATATGCACGAGGATTACCCAAACAAATGGTCGTACGACCCCCCACCCTCCCAAAAACATGTCTACATTATGCAAGAGGTTTTGATGGCTTACCTGGATCTTTGGCCACTCGAATCCAAACTTGTATGCTCTCCCATAGCTCAGAAATGTCCACATAGACAGCTCTCGAGCCTCCACAACAACAAGTACAAATGAGGTGGTTATGTGGGCCCCATTCCCTTATATACTCCCTTTTGTAAAACTTCCTCACATTCGTTCTAGAGCATTCAAGCTCCATTTCTCAAACCGTTCGCACCTATGGGATCCAAACTCCCTCATCTTCACAACGATACTCTCAAATACTCATTTTAGTCCGAGCCCTAGGGACCCCTTTTGGCACCCCAAGCACAGGTACGCATCACCTGTCCACATTTCATTATCAAGGAATTGTTATATATGTTTTTATTTTCATATATGTTTCATGTCGGGTATTTGGCTTGAATGTGCAAGTCCTCACCAACGACCCCCTTTACGCCGTCAGTCATGGACTCCCTTGGCTATATATTCCAAACTGGCATAAAATCGAACCCTTTGTTCACAGTTGCATTCTCCAATTATACCCCTTGACATTTATCCTCAGGATCCCCACACGCGACTCTGTGGTACCATCACCTCCATTGCATTCAAGTATCATCATCCGGTAGCTCTCTCACCTCCATGAGTTGTCCCACATACATTTCCCCCTTGGCATATTGACACTCATGTTGTTCTATCCATTAGGCTCATAAGTCCTAGTAGTGTTACACCCCAGAACAAGAACCTCATACTTATTCCTCATCATCATGCTAACCACCCCATTATGGACTCCCACATTATGCTTTTTGGTTACATTAAATGCACCTCTGCATTATCATTAACCCTCCATATCATCCACATCAATTTCCCATTCGCAATTTCATCCCCCATTCATCTACCTGGTACATAAACTAACCAATGGGGCCCCCACCCATATATAAACTCAACAACAAAGTACAAATACATAAGTATCATACACTCACCTCTTTCATCCCATTCCTCCCCAAGAAGCAGTTGCATGTCTAGATGGTATCAGAAAAAAATCCCATGATATGGGAACTCATAAAATACTTGAGGGGTCTGCCACCACACCCAATCGAACGTAGGAGTAAAGTAGTGCCCCATGGAACCTCCCCCCTGACGAGGAATCATCTATTCCCACCTCATCAGTATCGGATCTTGCATCACCGACAAATCCAAAATATCTTGAGGGTGTAGCAATACCACCCTCTCAAACATAACTTCACACAAGACCGAGCCAAAGGAAAAATCGCCACCTATGGCTGTTACACATCGGTCCAACTATGCCACCATGCAGGCGCACATCACCATGCAGGCGCACATCAACCAGGCCCAAGAAAGCATCTAGCCATTCATGGCTTGCTCTACAACAACCATGTGCACACCAAAAATGTGTTACGTCCCCAGTGACACATAGATCCAAACCACCATAGCATAGAACACGTGTACCTCTATAGAATCAATGGAGTTGATGTTGATAGAGCCACCACTCATCATTGTCATCCTTGAGCAGTATCGTCCATCCAATGCTCCCACCGTCACTGCAACTGGTATCCACAACTATACCTCCAAACCAACCCCCTAGAATGATATCCTAGTAATAAAGCAGATGTCAATATCTGCGGTAATACGCAGATCTCTCCCACGCACCGAAAAACATTTATGATCTGGTTGCCACATCCACATTATGAAATCTAGCAGTGGCTCTTGAGTCTATATCAGTGAAAAATCAAAAACATGCAGCAAACTGGCCCGGGCCAAATGTCGTCGGATCCGAGCATCCATGACAACATGCAACAAACTCCCAGTCTCTCTCTCTCCACCATACTATAATCCTCTCTCTTTGACTGGTAACTTGCATCCATGACAACATGTGCTATGTTATCTTATCATCATGACAAAATCCAATCAAGAAAAACAAACTCATTGTTTATGTTGTGTGATTGTTCCCATAACAATCATGCACATTGGTGCAACTCTTTCACTTACAGTTGTACACACCCGAGTGACTGTTCATGAAAAAGTTGAACAATTCTCACATGCCTATGTGCACGAATGTTTGTTCGACAGTCGTGCACATTTTTGTAGTTTTTATTCTTACAGTCAGGCACATTGGCATGGTTGTTACTCAAACACCTGCACCCATTTACAGTCAGGCACATTGGCATGGTTGTTACTCAAACACCTGCACCCATTCTCAACACTCATCCACATGGATGAAAACCTAAAATGTGTGCACATATGTTTGGGTGTCGTTGATACAATTGTGCACTACATGTGGGTCTATCAATTAAACCTGTGCATATATGCACAGGGATTACCAATTTTCCCATGTGGACCCAGTACCCCACCCAAACAAATGGTCATATGACCCTCCATACGGCCCCCTACCCTCGCAAAAACATGCCTACATTATGCAGGAGGTTTTGACGACTTACCTGGATCTCTCGCCACTCGAATTCGAACTCGTCTACTCTCCTACGGCTAAGAAATTTCCACACAGACAGCTCTCTAGCCTCCACAGCAACAAGTGCAAATGAGGTGGTTATGTGGACCCCATGCCCTTATATATTCCCTTTTGAAAAAATTCCTCATGTTCATTGTGGAGAATTCAAGCTCTGTTTCTCACACCATTCACACCTACGGGATCCAGACTCCCTCACCTTCACAATGGTACTCTTAGATACTCATTTCAGTTTGGAGTCCCAGCGACTCCTTTTGGCACCGCGGGCACTGGTACGCATCACCTGTCCACATTTCATTATGAAGCAATTGTTATATATGTTTAATTTCCAGATATGTTTCATGATAGGTATTTGGTTTCAATGTATAGGTCCTCACCAGCATCCCCCTTCACGCCATCAATCATGGAATCCCTTGGATTCTATAGGTATATATTCCAAACTGGCATAAAATTCAACCCTTTGTTCACAGTTGCATTCTCCAATCATAAACTGGCATAAAATTCAACCCTTTGTTCACAGTTGCATTCTCCAATCATGCCCCCTGAAATTTATCCTCAATATCTCCACACTCGGCTCTGTGGTACCATCACCTCCATTGCATTCATGTACTATCATCCGATAGGTCTCTCACCTCCATGAGTTTTCCCACATATATTTCCCCCTTGGAATATTCACACTCATGTTTTTCTATCCATTAGGATCGGGAGTCCTGGTAGTGTTACACCCCAGAGAAAGAACGTCATACTTCTTCCTCATCATCATGATAAAAACCCCATTATGGACTCCCACATTATTCTTTTTGGTTACATTAAATGAACCTCTTCATTATCATTAACCCTCCATATCATCCAACATCAATTTCACATCCGCAATGCCATCCTCCTTTCATCTACCTGGTACAGAAACTAACCAATGAGGCCCCCACCCTCCACTGATCTCTACTTTCTCCCCCATATGACCAAGCCATATTTCACTGGGGCACCCATTTTTGTACATGTACTTCCAACCCAATTATTTTTTATTCATTTGGTAATTGTATAAATCACCTTTCTCTTCCAGCAAGTAAAGTAGATTTTGGTTGTCGCAATCGATGACATTTTTTTCCTCAGGACACAACATCTCATGGCACCCTTGGTTGGGGCATTTACCCCTCTCATGTCCTCTGCAATTTGTTTACCCTGGCCAAAACTCTGACCATTATAGACACGCATATCCCACAACACTCTATTTTTTACCTATATTACATCTCCTTGCAATCTCATCCACTCAACACAACTTTACCCCATATTTGGCCATCCTTGTGACACCAGTTAGTATTTTACGGTTATTTTCATCCATCCACACCCCCTAACCAAGGTCAGTTCTTGAATCCCATATATTCCATACCTCGTTCATTATTATCACCCCATTCACTTGTACCAATACAATTTCTGACACCATTTTGAACAACCAGATATCCAAAAGCCCTTTGCTTCTTATTGTCGCATCACCTTTTGTGTTGACATCAAC
>CBVK0102015777.1:0-10547 GCA_900067695.1 Picea abies | reverse complement strand
TTACAATTTATTAATAAATAAATAATTTAAGATTAAAATGTATAATAATTAATTTTTAAATAATATATTTTTAAATTTTATTTATGTATATAAATAATATAAATTTAAATTAAAATAATTTTGTATATTGGTTTTTTTTTTTAAATAGATCTGAATAAATTTTCTTGTTGTAGAACAATATATGTTGGAGTGTAATTTGGATAAGCTCTCAAGGTGTAGAATAGTTATATGTTAGAAACAATTAACTATCTTTATATTATAGTGTTAACAACACATGTCATGCATGTACATGCCATCAACAACATACATAATCTCCTCTCTCGTGAAAATGGCCTCCATCCAATTCGTTGTCACTACTCTGGCTGTGTTTCCTATCATGTCTTTGAGGAATACCTTTCTTCCACTCTCCTCTGTGAAAGACATCTCCATGGTCTTCTAGTTGGTGGTGATAGGCCCCAACGTATTGAGCCATTGTACCCCAAGGATTATATTTGTGTCAAGGAGGTCCATCACATAAACATCCTCTTCTTAATCATGCCTACCCACTCTAAGCTTCATCCATGGAATGTACCTGTTACATAGCATGGTGCTTCCTCCTACTACCTCCACTTTGAATCCTTCAAACTCAACTGTGGGTATATGCCTCCTCTAAGGCAATGCTGATTCAATGAAATTGTTAGAAGCGCCCATATCAATGAGCACTGACGCCTTTTCCCTGCGCAAGACTCCTCTCATCATGAAGGTGTTGTACTTGGGTACCCCACTGATGGATGCCAATGTAGATATCTCCTCTGCTACATTGTCATGACCTGTAGCCTCCTTCTCTGCAGTTTCAGTGGTGTCTTCCTCCATGTTTTGGATGTGGCCAAAATCCGCAACCTCTTCATTATCTGATGTCACCTCAATCTAATGAACTTGGTCATGACCCATACACTTGTGGGATGGGTTCCATGGTTCTTTGCATGTGTAGCATAGCTATTTTATTTTTATTTATCTTCTGGTGTTCTCATCCATCCTGCCTCTTCCCCTGTCAAATCCCCTTGGTCTCTTCCTCTTGGGTTCGTTGGAGGTCTTTGGACTCTCCCTCCATTGTTTAGAGGTGGTCTAGGAAAAAGTTTTGGTTTTGTAGCTGGGCCTAGATCTCACGTCCTCCAGTTACCATCCTTCAAGGGTTCCATCAAATGCTCAGTGAAGAGAATCATGTGTCTAGACTATGACACGTCCTGCACCATGACTACTAGCCTTTGGAAATCCGCAATACACACCTCTTGTGCTTAGGTTTATCTCAGTTGTGTGAGTTCCCTGAAATGTAGCTCTAGATCCCCATGGTCAAACTTGTCAATGAGCCTCTAAGTAAACTCTGTTTATGCCACTATCTGATTATGGCCAAGTGTGGTCAATCGATGATACTACCAATCATGATATTTTCCATCCAAGTACATGGTGGAAAACTTGATGGCTTTCATCTCCCTCATAGGGTTAAGCTACAACTAAGTGTCCAGTTTCCGTACCCACACCTATGTGGTCATCTTGGCCAAACCATCAAATTAGGGAATATCCATCTTCCCAACCATGTGCTCAAACTTATAGATTCTCCTTTGGTATGACCTGGGCTTGTTTCTGAATTTTAATCCACATAACTAATCTAGGGTGATCTATCAATGAATTCATAAGCGCAATGAGTTGTACTCCCTGGATTGTTGATCAAACATATCATCAAACTCATCTAGATGGTTGGGTTGTGCGGGTTCATTTGTGAATTAGGGTAAGTATGTTGTGACATCCCCAAAAATAAATTATTTTTGAATTCGAAAATTGTTAGGAAAATTATTCCATTTTTGGTAAATTCGAATTTGGGAAATTTTTGCCATTTTTGGCAATTCCAAATTCCGAGTTTCGTAAATTGTAATTAATTATTATGACTTTTGGGTAGAGATATGATTTCATCCAACTAACTAATTGACTATGACACTTGTATGAAAACATAATATTTTATATTTATTGCAGGAGGACAAATGGAACAACGATGTTAAAATCAGCTGACCATGACTCCATGAGTGGGGAACATGTTGGAACTACCTTAGGGATGATTGTTACAAGTGGAAACTCAGGGATTTGGCCATTGGATCCAAGAGAGAATATATGAGCTTCTACAAAATGCTCTTGATAAGACAAAACAATCCTCCAAATGATGGATATATAATGAAGGTCAATATAAGAAGAACCAGTGTCATGTCCAACCCCCTTAGCTGCTAGCACGTCTTGCTAAATAGTTGAGAAGACCAATATTTCGGCCCAGCTGAAGAAGATCTCTAAATAATTCTAAACTCCAGAGAAATATCAACTGAGACAAGTAGAAACCATCCTCAAATTCTGAAGTCCAGATGCCAAGGTTTACCCCTCCAAACTATTGAAACCCTAATCTAGGTTGCACCCTCCTGAAGATTGTCAATCTCATTATTTAGGACTCGATGTAGGAAGCCTCCAAACACCCTGAAAATATCTAGAAAGATAGATCCATCTACAACAAGCTGCTGGAAGAAGTATTGGGGTAATATCTGAGATATAACCCTCTCAAAATGAATAGACTGAATCACAATTATGCCCTCCTTCTCTAAAAACTGTCCCAAAGATCCACATAATAATCTAGCGGGAGTAACCCTCCAAAAATGATCCAAATCTGATGAACAAGGCCCTGGAAGTAATACCCAGGTGCTAGAATGTCAATAGACCCTGTCACAAAGCTTGATCGAACTCCTCTTCAAGAAATGATGCGCCCTTGCTGGAAAACCCTCAAGGGTACGGTATGTTGCCCTCTTGGGTCGATTATGGTACCTCTAAAGACTATAGAATGGTGTGGGTGGAGTATTTCATCCCCGAGACCAAGCTTGGAACAAGGTGAGTGGAATATTTTACCACAGAGTTGTTCTATAGCGTTTGTAATCTCAAAATCCTCAAAACTATGTGCTCAAGAGCCCAATAGCCAAATGCAATAATATCCAAGATGATGTGAGAGGTGCGCCCAGGGATTTCATTAATACCTCCTTTTTGTTTCTTTGTTGAGTTAAGTTAACCCTTAGGTTCAACTCCTAACTCAACCTCAAGCGCTCTATTCCTTCTTTGAGTTACATCTTACCCTTTATACCTTTTTCCAAGTCAACTTCAAGATATAACATTGAGTTAGCTCACCTTTCCCCATGCTGCAGGAGACTATGGTCTAGTGGGGATGTTTAGACCACTAAGTCTTTTGAAACCTCTTCATCAAGAGGTGGGGGACATTACACTCTTCTGCATGCTCCTATGGCTCAAGGTGTCTCCCATCGTCGTTTCATAGATGGTCATCATGAAGATTCAAGTTCCATAGTATTATTTGTAGATGAGGACTCAATTGTTGACTACCATGCACACACTCCTCTTCAAATTCAATTAGAAATTGACCTTCCTAAAGTTAATGTCAAATTTCACATGAATTTTATTTACAATTAGGAGGTCATAGGTAATGCTCGGTCTTGCGACCCTGATCCTTTCTCTATGTAGGCATGAGAATCCAAATATTTCAAGACCATTTATCTCTACTAGCATCTAAAAATGTTAATGGGTAAAGTTTTAGTGGAAAGACATGAATCTAATCAATAAATCCTCATGAAGTTGGATGTTGTGCAACTCCATGTAAATATTGTTCATCACATGATCAATTTGTTGGTCGAGAAGGTAGTCATGTGGGCCCCATTGGGGTAAGTTAGTACATCAACATTTGGAGTCATAACTTTTGGATACGATCTATGTTGTAGGCATGTGATAGCCTATTGGAAAGGTCTTTTCAAGAACTACAAATTATGTCATCAAAATCTAACATTGTCAACAATTTGTTGTAGCAAGCCAAGAAAACATTGTTTAGGGCCCCAAAACGGCCCTAAAACTACATAAAGATGCAGTGACATGAAAAATTGCAAAATAAGCCAGTTCGAATAGGTGGGTGACCAACATTATCGGCATGGATGTTGTGTAGGGATTCATGACAGCCTCGAAAGTGCAGAAACCACAATTACAAAGAAATGTTCCCATTATAGAGAAACATGTTGAGCTGGAAGCTGTCAAGATTAGTCAGGAACAGGTGGGTGGCCACCAATATCCGCATGGATCAATAGCAAGATGGAGTATCCTTAACCCAACGTTCTTGTGGTGAATGGCCATCCTCCTTTAGTTTAATTTTCTAATACTTTTTTCTCCAAATTATGTTTTTTTTAACTCTAGAGGATTGAGAGCTCTCTCCCCACCTCCTTTTATTTATCAATATGATAAGAAGACTTATATCATATATTTATATGTTGCTCATAATTTATTTTATTTTATGATCTATAGTTTCAGGATACAATGGTTTTTAAAGGATGATAAACTAGAGAAATGGTTATATTATTGTTGATCTGGTTTCCTAAATTGTAAACCAACAACATAGTTTTTGTACAGTTTCCTTTAAGATAATACTAATGGTGTGGATAGTTTAAAAAAAAAATTGATTATGGTGTGATTTGAATGACATTTAGCAAAATTAGATAACCCATCGTATATTAAATCGACCTAGTTTAAATTCACCTACCCTCGAGTTAAATTAGAAGAATGAGGTAGATAGGATGTGGGGACGGAATATTACCTAATTATTAGCAGAGGAAAAAACTAAGGAAACTCATCTACAAAAATGACTAAATCAGATAGAATACTAGGTATTCTCCATCAATATCCTAGAAAAAATAAAAAACAAAAAAGTTTACATAAAATATCCGTTTATATTACAAAAAAATTGTCATTAATGAATGGATTTACACAATAGATTTAAATAAATCCCAATTGAAGCTTTACGCGATAGAGTTAACTAAAGCCTTGGTTAAGGGCTTCATAAACATGGTCATCACATATCTAGGTGCGCTTCATAAAAATAAGAAGGGAAGCCTAGTAGTTGGAAGCAATTAAACTATTAGGGAGTTTTCATTAAGGGTGATAAGTAAAAGGGGAAGGGGAAAAATAACAACACCATTATCATTGTACACTTGTGAATGAACCTAACAACCACTCTGACCATGGCAACATTAATACTCATAACAATGAATTGAAAAATCGCCAATTGGTATTTCATATTGCTCAATGCCTCGGGGTGCCTAGTATTACTCAAATTTGTTCTGTAAGAGATGCCACTTTATCTATTTTTAGTTCTTGTAGCCCAAAAATATATTTTTAAAGAATCTCACAACCTTCAAATAAATTTCCTCTTGGAGGTGTGCATAAAGGCAAAAAAATTGGCTCTGGTTTCGTGGGATAAGTTGTTCTTGCCCAAACTCAAAGAGGTATTGGGCTTCAAGATCCAAAAATTTGCATTTCAACTATGGTTTCCAAGACATGGGGGCATTGGACCAATACCAATGACAAACTCTGAGTCTTCTCTAGTAGGGTAAATATTGCACCAACACAGAAGCCCCCAATATCATTGGGCTTGAAGGTCGCATGTCAAGGTCCCTAATTCGAAATGTTTCCTACACAAGAAATATATCATCCATCATCATTGTTTTTGGGTGGTTCACGATGGAAACCACTCTCTATATAGCAATTTCCCCCTCTTCAAATCCATCATGAACTCCATTCCTTATGATATTCTATGACCTCAAAAAATATGTGTCAATGTTGGATTCCTCCCCACCCTCGAGATCACTCTTGAGATCATTGATGTACTTGTATGCCTAAGGAACACTCATAGCCACTCCAACTTAATATGGATTGGGACAAATTATTGAAGGACCTATTAAATAGGAAAATGAAGCTACAATATGGATCGAATAAACTTTGGGGTTACAAATCTACAACTTTCTTTAACCTTCACGAATCATATCAGCTTGCATCAAGGAATCAAGATCAACCTACATAGGATCCCTAAGTAAAAATATGGGCACAAAACTTGTGGAAAAAAAATTATTTCTTCTTTTGGTTACTAAGAAACAAAAAAATACTTACCTCAACAATCTCAATAGTTTTATCTGCCCCATCCTTTTTCCCTATGTGCACCCATGGGAAAACCATGTAGAACCTCTTAAATTCATTTTTGTTTCTCATAATATTGTTGGATTAAGGAGCTCTTCTCTTTTGTATCTCTGACCATGGTAGAAAAAATATCTCTACAATGAAAAATAAATGATGAACATCTACCTTCTCCAATCCAATCCTAAATTATACCTCAAATTTGATAGAGCTTCTGAAGGGAATACTGGATCTGTAAACTCACGGGATGCTTTTCCCAATGACACTAGCCCCAATTTCCCCTGTTGCATGGGAACTACATAGGAATTGACAACAACAACAATGTGGTAGAACTTCAATCTTTTTAAAAAGGTCTCACCATTGCATTATAGGAAGGATTTCACCATGTTGCTCTCTTTTTATGGATTTATTAGGATTACAATTAGATAGGTATCCACAAGCTCCCTCTTCCTCCTCATCACACCGATTTCCAGCAACAGAATGCCAGTAATGCCACTGCTTGTTTTGTATTGAGTGTAGGGTTCCTTGGCACGTGAACATGTCCTGTCATGACTATGCTTCTCTGTTGAGTGATGCAGATTCAGAATTCAATTTACTTGCACAGAGTCAGAAGTGGAAGCGGTGTCCCAACTGCAAACGCATGATTGAATGCTCTGGTGGTTGCACGCACATTGCTTGCAGGTATATATTTCCTTTCCTCAAGTTTTGTTCATCCAAATTTTAATTCTTTTTTAATATTTTAGATATGATATTTAATCAATGAATTGAATGATGTATGAAATTATTAAAAAGATTATCAAGTTATTTATATATTATAATGTTTTTTAATTTTATATAATTAATATTTGAAGAATAGATTTGTGTATTTTCAAGTGTGGTTATGAATTTTGATATAAATGAGGGGAAAAATGGAAAAATAAATATTGTTGTGACAATTAAGATGAAAGGTTATGATGTTAATGATGAAGCTTAGCACAATGATGAATATGGCAATATTTATGAGGATTAACACTATAAATATAATAGCATGGAAGATAATGACTACCAATAAATACCAATTTGATTATAACATGGAAGATAATGAGTAGAAGTGAATACCATTATGTATTATATTTGATGGGTTTTTTTACGTAGACATTGTATATGAAACACAGTGAAACTCTTACAGTATTAATAGTAATAACTTCTTTTTTATATTTTAATAATATTTATAATTTATATCTTGTGATTTAAATCATGGGTTGTGTAAAGTAATGAGTAATGATGATGATGGGTTATTTTATATATTTTATTAATATTAAAAAATTACAATTTATTAATTAACAAATAATTTAAGAATAAAATGTATAATAATTAATTTTTAAATTTTTAAATTTTAAGCTTTATTTATGTATATAAATAATAGAAATTAAAATTAAAATAATTTCTTATATTGGATTTTTTTTCAAAAATAGAATTTGAATAAATTCTCTCTTTGTAGAACAATTTATGATGGAGTGTAATTTGGATAACATAGATTGTAGAACAATCTTTGCTATAGTGTTAGCAACACATGTCATGCATGTACATGCCCTCAACAACATACTCAATCTCCTCTCTCCTAAAAAATGGCCTACATTCCCTTCACTGTGACTACCATGGTTATGTTGCCTATCTTGCCTCAGAGGACTACCTTTCTTCCACTCTCCTATGTGAAAGACATCTCCATGGTCTTGTAGTTGGTGGTGATAGGCCCAGACGTATTGAGACACTTTAGCCCAAGGATTATATTTGTGTGAGGGAGGTCCATCACATAAATGGTGTACTAAATCATGCCTACCCAGTGTAATCTTCATCCCTGGAATGTACCTACTACATGGCATGGTGCTTCCTCCTGCTACCTCCACTTTGAATCCTTCAAAATCATGAGCTTTGCCATCCAAGTACATGCTGGCAAACTTTATGGCTTCCATCTCCCTCATAGGATTAAGCTGCAGGTAAGTGTCTAGTTTATGTACCCGCGTCTGTGCGGTCATCATGGCCAAACCATCAAAGTAGGGAATCTCCATATTCCCAGCCATGTGCTCAAACTCATAGATGCTCCTTTGGTATGATCTGAGCTTGTTTCTGAATTTTAATTCACATAACTGATCTAGGGTGATCTACCTATGAACTCATAAGCGCAATGATTTGTACTCCCTCGATTGTTGATCAAACAAATCATCAAACTCATCTAGATTGTTGGGTTGTGTGGGTTCATCTGTGAATGAGGGTAAGTCTGCTCTAGGAGTAGTCCTCCTACCTGTTTGTCCATGTAGTGGTCCCCTTATATGGATTACCTTAGAATGATGATAGGGAATATGTTCCTACCGGTACCTGTTCCCTCCATGAGATCCACTAGTTTCCTTGTTACATGG
Organism: Picea abies; assembly: GCA_900067695.1. Taxonomy (NCBI): domain Eukaryota; kingdom Viridiplantae; phylum Streptophyta; class Pinopsida; order Pinales; family Pinaceae; genus Picea; species Picea abies. Next base: position 2,127 of record CBVK0102015777.1, on the reverse strand, counting down.
GATTTTGGACCTTTCCCCTTGTGATTCATCACCATCAACATTTCTGCTATCCTTTTTTGATTTTCATCTACCTTCCTTAAGGTCTCTGATATTTTGGCCTGTCCCCTATGGTTTTCCTCCTGGATTTCTATAAGTGGTTGACCAATGTACTCTCTATCTGGTGTATGGATTTACGTAGTTCCTGTGTTAAGATTGCCAAACTTTGTCACTCATTGTCCCCACCTGAAACCTGCATATCAACTTCTACCTCACTTGTCTGTTTCCTCCTTCTTCCCATATAAATGCCACTAAATTTATGCATGCACTAATCCTTTGAGGACTACCCTCATTGTGTTGCGTGTCATCTCTCTGAAGACTACCTTTCTTCCACTCTCTTATGTGAAAGACATCTCCATGGTCTTGTAGTTTTTAGTGATAGGCCCCAATGTATTGAGCCATTATACCCCAAGGATTATATTTGTGTGAGGGAGATCCATCACATAAATGTCGTGTACTAAATCATGCGTACTCAATATAAGCTTCATCCCTGGAATGTACCTGTTACATGGCATGGTGCTTCCATTTTAAATCCTTCAAAATCAACTGTGGGTATATGCCTCCTCTATAGCAATGTTGAATCGATGAAGTTGTGAGAAGCACCCCCATCAATGAGCAATGACACCTTTTTCCCCTGCAAGACTTCTCTCATCCTGAAGGTGTTGGACTCTCATCCTGAAGGTGTTGTACTTGGGTACCCCAATGATGGATGCCAATGTAGATATCTCCTCTACTAGATTGTCATGACTTGTAGACTCCTCCTCTACAGTTTTGATGGTGTCTCCCTCCATGTTTTTGATGTGGCCGAAATCCTCATACTTTTCATTATCTGATGTCACCTCAATGTAATGAACTTGGCCACAACCCATACACTTGTGGGATGGGTTCCATGGATATTTGCATGTGTAGCATAGCTATCTTCTTCTTAGTTATCTTCTGGTGTTCCCATCCATCCATCATCTTCCCATGTCAAACCCCCTTGGGTCTCTTTCTTCTGGGTTTAGTGGAGGTCTTTGGTCTCTCCCTCTGATGTTTAGAGGTGGTCTAGGCACAAATTTCAGTTTTCTAGCTGGGCGTAGATATCTCTTCCTCTAGTTAGCATCCTGCAAGTTGGTAGGCTTAAAATCCTTAACCCAACCCTTCAAGGGATCCATCAAACACTGAGTGAAGAGAATCATGAGTCTAGACTATGACACGTCCTGCACCATGACTACTAGCCTCCAAAATACCTCAATATACACCTCTAGTGCTCATGTTTGTTTGAGTTGTGTGAGTTCCTTGAAATGTAGTTGTGGATCCCCTTGGTCACACCTGTCAATGAGCCTCTAAGTAAACTCTGTGTATGCCACTATCTGATTGTGGCCAAGTGTGGTCAATGCATGATACCACCAATCTATGTTGAGATTTTCCATCGAAGTACATGGTGGAAAACTCGATGGATTCCATCTCCCTCATAGGGTTAAGCTGCAAGTAAGTTTCTAGTTTATGTACCCATCTCTTTGGAGTCATCTTGTCCAAACCATCAAAGAAGGGAATCTCCATATTCAAAGCCCTGTTCTCAAGCTTATAGATGCTCTTTTGGTATGGCCTTGGCTTGTTTCTGAATTTTAATCCACATAACTCATCTAAGGTGCTCTGCCTATGATGGATAGGTTAGCCAATGAAGAAGCCCTCATGGAAAATCATTTGTTGTAGATTATGTTTTTGTCTAAATTATGTTTTTTATAACTCTATAAAATTAAGAGCTCTTTCCCCACCTCCTTTTATTTATTAGTATGATAAGAAGACTTATATCATATATTTATATGTTGCTCATAATTTTTGTTATTTTGTGTTATACAGTTTCATGACACAATAGTTTTTAAAGGATAATAAACTAGAGAAATGACGACTAAGAATTTAGGTTTCATCCAATCGTTTAATGCATAAAATTATATAATATTGGGTTGAAGTTTTAGATGAGCCTAAGGCGCTTATAAGTTGGCGGGGGTTCACACAACAGAACCTACTGTGCTCATAAGTCGGTCGGCTGGCGTGATCCCCTTACATTTACATTTACATTTACATTTACATTTACATATACATATACAT
>CBVK0102015775.1:9417-20185 GCA_900067695.1 Picea abies | reverse complement strand
GAGGTCATAGGTAACACTCGGTCCTAGGACCCTGATCCTTGCTCTATGCATGCATGAGAATCTGAATATTTTAAGACCATTTATCTCTACTAGCATCTAAAAATGTTAACGGATAAAGTTCTAGTGGAAAGACATGAATCTAATCAATAAACCCTCATGAAGTTGGATGTTGTGCAACTCCATGTAAATATTGTGCATCACATGATCAATTTGTTGGTCGAGAAAGTAGTCATGTGGGCCCCTTTAAGGTAAGTTAGTAGGTGAAGGAAAGATGGAGAATTTGTACATGCTTACGACATCCCAAGGGTGAAGGAAGGATGGAGAACTTGGACATACTTATGACATCCTAAGCATAAAACAGTGACAACCATCAAACCATTAACAGCACCGATGATGATGTTGGGGAAAAGGAAATGTGCGGTATCTGTGATGAAGAGTTGAATGTGAATCAGATGCACACAATAATGCCTTGCCATCATACATATTTTTTTTTATTGTATGGATCTATACGTTGAGGCCGATTTTGCTGCACATGACGGTGTGCCTAAATGCCCAAGTTTCGAGTGTAATTCCAAACTCATTAGAGATGATTGTAAAAAATTATCCTCATCAAAATGGCTTGAGCCTTTTATAAATAGGTTGGAAGAGGCCGAAATTCCAGATTCAGAGAAAGTATATGTTGGAATAATGTAGAAATGATAGGCAGATTGCTAGGGATTGGGTTGTTGTGTTCAGTTTATATTTAGCATGGAGAGGTTTGAGATCCACACTTCATGGATCTATGATTTGGTTTGTTGTGACTATCTCACCTATATATTGTACTCTGATTTTATTATTGAATTGAATTGGTTTTCACCATTCCCTTGAGTGAGCGAGCCTTCAGTGCTCTACTCTATTTGCCTCTCTGTCTTTAATTTAAGTTGGTATCAGAGCCCAGAGTTGGGAGATTGTTTCAGGTAGACAGATATGGAGTGAGGAGCCCACAACACACCACTTCAGCCGGATCGTGGATTGCTGTCTACGTGAGAGAATGTGGAGCATTGGCTCTGACTGAGGCAGTGCGCCCAGATATCAGTGCGCTGAGATACCTATGCATGGAGGAGAGGGATCACGCTAGAGAAGTGAGTCCATGCTGGAGAAGAGAGTCTGCGCTGGTGAAGCTGGTGAAGTGAGTACGCTCTAGAGGAGAGAGTCTGCGCTCGTGAAGTGAGCCCACGCTGTTGTATTTTCCAGCCCCCTACGTGAAGAGTAAGAGCCCGCACGACCTGCTATGACTTCTGCAGCGATTGCCTCCATATTCGACTTCTGCAGCGATTGCCGCACGACCTGCTCCGACTTCTGTAGCATTTGCCGCACGGCCTGCTCTGACTTCTGCAACGATTGTCGCATGGCCTGCTACGACTTCTGCAGCGATTGCCGTCATATCTGCTGCGATTGAACCAGAGCCACCAAAGAAGAAAACACGCAGGATTGATTGAACCAGAGAAGGGATCTGTTGCTCCTTTCAACGCGCCCAACTGCCTAGTATTATAGAGACTTTGACTGGCGCTGCCTCCTGGCGCAGCCTGTAAAAGACCAAGGTGTGCCGTCAATTTTTTTTTTCTGGAAATTTTTTTGCTGATTAGTTTTGTATTCACCCTCAGAGATCAGGTGAAATGGCCACCGCCCAACAACATTTGGCTGATACATATATCAATGAGGCTTCCAAATTGAATGGACAGAACTACGTCAATTGGAAATTTAAGTTGCAGACTGTTCTTGAATTATTTGGTGGCTGGACGATAGTGAATGGCACTGAGCTGAAGCCTACAGATCCTGCATTTCTTGCAGATTGGAATAAGAGGGAAGCCGGAGCAAAGGTTACATTGCGAATGTCTGTGAAAGATAAGATTATTCCTCACATCAGAAATTGTGACACGTCTAAGAAAACATGGGACGTGCTCAAAAGTCTTTATGAAACCACCGATGCAAATCGGGTATTGTTTCTAAAGACCAAACTGATGTCGATCAATATGGAAGCAAATGAAGGGGTAAGTAAGTACATCTCTCGCATCAAATATTTAAGTGATAATTTGGTAGCTATAGGTGAAAAAGTAGCTAGTACTGATCAAGTAACTATCGCTCTAAAAGGTTTACTGCCAGATTAAAAAGTTTTTATTTCAGCACTTGCAGCGAGAGAAAAACCCCCAAATTTTGTAGATCTTACAGGTATTCTCCTTCAAGAAGAAGAAAGGATGAAAAAATATGATTAGGATGCTAAAAGTTCAGATCTCGCACTAATGGCACGAGGTAAATATACGCACAGAGGTAAATAACGGAGCAAACCGTGGAGCAAATCATGGAATGGAGACAGAGACAAATCATGGAATGGAGATAGAGGCAATTTTCACTCAAAAAAGAAAGGTATGGCTGAAACTGATAGAAATAATGGAGATGGTAATTATTGGGGCAAACCAAAACACCTCAATAGAAATAATTATCAAAAGAAATATCATAATAATAGAATCCACAATGAAAGTCACAATGTAAATTACAATGGGAATTTTTCAAACACAGACACTCTTGAAATTAATGGATTAAGAAATATGAGATTATTTATTTCTGAGCATGTTCTGTCTGCTGAGATAGATGATAAGAATGCATGGTTTATAGATTCAGGTGCATCTGCACATATGTCCTGTAGGAGAGAATGGTTCGATGACTACAATGAGAAAATTGATGGTACTCATATCTATTTAGGTGATAATAGGTCACTCAAAGTTCAAGGTTATGGAATAGTAAAGGTGAAATTATCTAATGGTGAATTGAAATAGATATATAATGTTATGTATGTGCCTGGTATTAAAAAGAATCTCATCTTTGTTTCAACCATAACCGATTATGACCTAAAAGTAGAATTTGGCAAGTACCAGTGTCTTATCAAAGACATTCGAGACCACTACAAGACTGTTGCTACAGGTTCAAGATGTGGAGGACTATATAAGCAGGATGTGTGCGCAGATAGTCATCTAGCATTGGCATCCACAATCATCACCACAGAGCAACTCTGGCATCAAAGGTATGGCCACATAAACCATCATGATCTTATACTGTTTCAAAAGAATTCTATGGTCGAGGGTCTGCCTGTAATAAAGAATGTGCATTTAGAATGTAGTTCTTGTGCACTTGGAAAACAACACCGAGATGCATTCCCGGTACATCAAGAGAAAAGACATACTGATCTTCTTGAATTAATCCATACAGACGTATGTGGACCGATGCAAACTAAATCATTAGGAGGTTCATCATACTTTCTAACATTTATTGATGACAGATCTAGATACACATGGATCTATTTTATAAGAAGGAAAGGAGATGTATTCGAATATTTCAAGGAGTTCAGAATCATGATCGAAAAGCAGACAAGAAAATGCATTAAAGTTCTCAGATCTGATAGTGGAGGTGAATACATGTCTGGAGCTTTCAAGAAATACTGTAAGGAAAATGGAATCCAACAACAATTTATAGTATTGCACACTCCTCAGCAAAATGGTATAGCATAACGAAAGAACATGACACTAGTTGAATGTGCACGCAGTATGCTCCAAGGTAAGAACATTTCAAATGGCTTTTGGGCAGAAGCTGTGAATACTGCTGTATATTTGAAGAATATCAGTCCGACAAAGAAATTAGAATTTCAAACACCATTTGAAGTTTTTAATGGATATAAACCTGAAGTTAAGCATATACGAATTTTTGGTTGTAAAGATTTTGCACACATACCAAAAGATGATAGAAGGAAATTAGATGCTAAATCACCTGAATGTGTCTTTTTTGGATATTGCAATGATCAAAAAGCTTATAGACTATTTCACCCTAGCTCTCATAAAATAATTGCTAGTAGAGATGTGGTATTCCATGAACATACAGATAATAGTGATAAAACTAATCAAGGGAATACTTATGCTAACAATGATGAACATGTAAATTAAGCCCAATAGTTGAGGAGCAGGAAGTGGAACAACCACAAGAGAACCAACAGGAACAGGGAAGTAGAAGTAGAAGCAACAGTGAAAATAGTAGAAGCAGCATGAGAACTTCTATTAGTTCAGATGATGAGACAACAAAAAGCAGAAGGATAATGGATGGAACCCCTACAGGTGATGTAGTACTAAGGAGGTCTTCAAGACAGACTTTTCGTCCTTCAAGGTATGATGACTATTCTTTAATGACTAATATAATGCAAGTCAATGAACCAATGAATTACAAACAAGACAAATATAAAGAAGAATGGTTTGAAGCAATGAATGATGAATATAACTCAATTATGAAGAATCAGACTTGGGAATTAACAGAGTTACCAAAGAACAAAACACCCATAGTATGTAAATGGTTGTTTAAAGCTAAGTTTAAACCAGATGGCACCATTAACAGATTTAAAGCTAGATTAGTCGCAAAAGGTTATGCTCAAAAGGAGGGAATAGACTTTGAGGATACTTTTTCACCAGTAGCGAAATTAAATACAATTAGAGTTCTGGTTGCATTAGCTACTACACATAATTGGAAAATACATCAATTAGATGTGAAATCAGCTTTCTTAAATGGTGAATTAAAAGAAGAAGTGTACTTAGAATAGCCTGAAGGTTTTGTACAAAAAGGACAGGAGCATCTTGTATGTAAATTAAAGAAAGCTATCTATGGATTGAAACAGGCCCCTAGGTCATGGTATATAAAGATTGATACCTTCTTTAATCAAAAAGGTTTTGTGAAAAGTCAAAGTGATCCTAATATTTATGTGAAGAAAGATAAGGAAGGAAATATTTGTTTAATATCTTTATATGTCGATGATCTCATCATTACAGGAAATGCATGTAAGTTGATTGCAGAAATCAAAAATCAACTATCACAAGAATTTGAAATGAAAGATCTTGGTGAACTACACTATTGCTTGGGACTTGAGGTTTGGAAACAATCTGGAAAAACTATGATCACTCAAAGTAAGTATGTAAAGGAGATATTGAATAGATTCAATATGAGTGATTGCAAAGTATCAGCAATTCCTTTAGAACAGAATGTGAAGTTATGTAGTCAAGATGGAACAAAGGATGCAGATGGAACTTTGTATCGACAGTTGGTGGGAAGTTTGAATTATCTCACTACTACAAGGCCATATATATCGTATGCAGTCATCATTCTTAGTCAATTTATGGCCAAGCCAAATGAAAGCCATTGGAAGGCTGCAAAGAAGGTCCTTAGATATCTGAAAGGGACAATGAACTTTGGTCTTTTATATACTGATAAGTTTGATGTTCAATTGGTAGTTTTTTCTGACTCTGATTGGGCAGGAAATCCAGATGACAGAAGATCTACAACAGTTTATGCATTCAACATTGGATCAGGAGTAGTATCATGGAGCAGCAAGAAACAACCAACTGTTTCTCTATCATCCACAGAAGTAGAATACAAAGCTATGGCTAGTGCAACATGTGAAGTTGTTTGGTTGAGGAGAATTCTAGAAGATGTTGGAGAAAAGCAAACAGAACCCACAAAAGTACATTGTGACAATAAAAGTGCAGTCAAGCTGGCACACAACCTAGTTTATCATGCAAAGACCAAGCACATTGAGTTGCAACATCACTTTGTTAGAGAAAAGATTGAGTCTAAGAAGATTGAACTTATGTATTGTAACACAAGTGATAATGTTGCTGACATATTTACAAAAACTGTTGGCAAGATTCACTTTGAGATCCTTAGGCAGAAATTAGGTGTTGTAGAAAATCCATTTCTACATTAAGGGGGTATGTTGGAATAATGTAGAAATGATAGGCAGATTGCTAAGGATTGGGTTGTTGTGTTTAGTTTATATTTAGCATAGAGAGGTTTGAGATCCACACTTCATGGATCTATGATTTGGTTTGTTGTGACTATCTCACCTATATATTGTACTCTGATTTCATTAGTGAATTGAATTGGTTTTCACCATTCCCTTGAGTAAGCGAGCCTTCAGTGCTCTGCTCCATTTGCCTCTCTATCTTTAATTTAAGTGTATACAACCCCTATTCTAACTGCTCGTTTTTTATGGCTTTATCACGATTATAATTAGATAGGTGTCCACAAGCTCCCTCTTCCTTCTTATCACACCCATTTCCAGCAACAAAATGCCAGAAATGCCACTTCTTGTTTTGTATTGAGTGTAGGGTTCCTTGGCATGTGAAAATGTCATGCCACGACTATGCTTCTCAGTTGAGTGATGCAGATACAGAGTTCAATTTACTTGCACAAAACCAGAAGTGGAAGCAGTGTCCGAACTGCAAACGCATGATTGAACACTCTGATGGTTGCACACACATTGCTTGCATGCATATATTTCCTTTACTCGAATTTTGTTCATTCAAATAATTTTAGTGTTTTCTGTTTTAATATTTTAGATACGATATTCGATCAATGAATTGAATTATGTATGAAATTATTAAAAAGATTATAAATTTATTTATATATTATAATGTTTTCTAATTCTATATAATTAATATTTTAATAATAAATTTGTGTATTTTCAGGTGTGGTTATGAATTTTGCTATAAATGAGGAGAAAAATGGAAAGTTAAATATTGTTGTTACAAATAAGATGAAAGATTATGATGTAAATGATGAAGCTAAGCATAATGTTGAAGATGACAATATTTATGAGGACTAACACTATAAAGATGATAGCATGCAAGATAATGACTACCAATAAATACAAATTTGATCATAACATGAAAGATAACCAGTAGAAGTGAATACCATTATGAACTATATTCGATGGGTGTTTTACTTAGACATTGTATATGAAATACTCTTAAACATTTAGAGTATTAATAGTAATAACTTGTGATTTAAATCATGGGTTGTGTAAAGTAGATTAAAATGTATAATAATTTATTTTTAAATAATATATTTTAAAATTTTATTTATGTATATAAATAATAGAAATTAAAATTAAAATAATTTAGTATATTAGATTTTTTTAAAATAGAATTTGAATAAATTCTCTAAGTGTAGAACAATCTATGATGTAGTGTAATTTGGATAAGCTCTCGAGGTATAGAATAGTTATTTGTTAGAATAAATCAACTAGCCTTATGTTATAGTGTTAGCAACACATGTCATGCATGTACATGCCCTCAACAACATACACAATCTCCTCTATCCTGAAAATGGCCTCCATCCGCTTTGTTGTCACTACCCTCGCTGTGTTGCATGTCATGTCTATGAGGACTACCTTTCTTCGACTCTCCTCTGTCAAAGACATCTCCATGGTCTTGTAGTTGGTGGTGATAGGCCCCAACGTATTGAGCCACTATACCCAAAGGATTATATTTGTGTCAGGGAGGTCCATCACATAAACATCCTTTACTAAATCATGTCTACCCAGTGTAAGCTTCATCCCTGGAATGTACCTGTTACATGGCATGGTGCTTCCTCCTGCTACCTCCACTTTGAATCCTTCAAACTCAACTGTTTCTATATGCCTCCTCTGTAGCAATGATGATTTAATGAAGTTGTGAGAAATGTCCCCATCAATGAGCACTGACACATTTTTCCTGTGAAAGACTGCTCTCATCGTGAAGGTGTTGTACATGGGTACCCCACTGATGGATGCTAATGTAGATCTCTCCTCTATTTCACTTTCGTGACCAGTAGCCTCCTCCTCTGCAGTTTTGGTGGTGTTTTCCTCCATGTTTTGGATGTGGCCGAAATCCTCAACCTCTTTATTATCTGATGTCACCTCAATGTAATGAAATTGGACATGACCCATACACTTGTGGGATGGGTTCCATGGCTCTTTGGATGTGTATCATAGTTAATTTCTTTTTAGTTATCTTCTGGTGTTCTCATCCATCCTGCCTCTTCCCCTGTCAAACCCCCTTGGGTCTCTTTCTCCTGGGTTCATTGGAGGTATTTGGACTCTACCTCCGGTGTTTAGAGGTGGTCTAGGAAGAAATTTTGGTTTTGCATCTGGGCCTAGATCTCTCGTCCTGCAGTTACCATCCTACAAGTTGGTAGGCTTAAAATCCTTAACCCAACCCTTCAAGGGTTCCATCAAACCCTCAATGAATACAATCATGAGTCTAGACTATGACACATCCTACACCATGACTGCTAGCCTTTGGAACTCCTCAATATACACCTCTAGTGCTCCTATTTGTCTGAGCTATGTGAGTTCCCTGAAATGTAGCTCTGGATCCCCATGGTCAAACCTGTCAATGAGCCTCTAAGTAAACTCTCTCTATACCACTATCTGATTGTGGACAACTGTGGTCAATCCATGATACCACCAATCATGAGATTTTTCATCCAAGTACATGGTGGAAAACTTGATGGCTTCCATATCCCTCATAGGGTTAAGGTGTAGGTAAGTGTCTAGTTTTTGTACCCATGCCTGTGCAATCATCTTGGCCAAACCATCAATGCAGGGAATATCCATCTTCCTAGCCATGTGATCAAACTCATAGATGCTCCTTTGGTATGACCTGGGCTTGTTCCTGAATTTTAATCCACATAACTGATCTAGGGTGATCTGCCTATGAACTCATAAGTGCAATGAGTTGTACTCTCTGGAATGTTGATCAAACAGATCATCAAACTTATCTAGATGGTTGGGTTGTGTGGGTTCATCTGTGAATAAGGGTAAGTATGCTAGGAGTAGTCCTGCTACTTGTTTGTCCCTGTGGTGGTCCCCCTCCATGTATTCACTCAAAATGATGATAGGGAATATGTTCCTGCTGATACATGTTCCATCCATGAGATCCACTAGTTTCCTTGTTGGCATAAGATTCCAGAACTTTCCCCTTGTGACTCATCACCATCAACATTTTTTCTATCCTTGTTTGGTTGTCATCTAGCTCCCTTAATGTATTTGATATTTTGGCCTATCCCCTATGGTTTTCATCATGTCTTTCTTGTAATTGGTTGACCAATGTACTCTCTATCTGGTGTATGGATTTACGTGGTTCCTATGTTAAGGTTTCCAAGCCCTGTGACTCACTATCCTCACTTGAAACTTCCATATCGTCTTTTTCCTCACATGTTTGTTTCCTCCTTCTTCCCATATAAATGCCACTGAATTTATGCATGCACTAATCCTCATAGGATGGGAGGATCAGAGCTCTGATACCACTGTAATGTTCCCAAGCTAATTTTCTCACTTGGAACACTAACTAACCATTGACTTGTTATTTGTTTGTGTGTGTTTGCAGGTTCACCTCTCAAGTTTCAGACTTAGGGTTATATTTAGTTATTAAGAACAAATATGAATATATACTCAATGCAAATACAATATCTAACTAGTACACGAGATATGGAACCCAAAACCATAGATCTGAATTTTATTATTATGAAAAGAAAGAACCTGATACAAAGTGGATGTAGATCTGGAATAACATCAGATGGATCCAAGAGAGAATATATGAGATGCTACAAAATGCTCCTCATAATACAAAACAATCGTCCAAAGGATGAATATATAATGAAGGTCAATATAAGAAGAACCAGGGTCATGTCCAACCCCCCTGGCTCCTGGCATGTCCTGTCGAATAGATGAGGAGACCAATATTTCGTCCTAGCTCAAGGAGATCTCCAAATAATGCTAAAATCCAGAGAAATATTGATCAGGACAAGTAGAAACTATCCCCAAATTTTGAACTCTAGATGCCAAGGTTTACCCTTCCAAACTTTTGAAACCCTAATCCAGGTTGCACCCTCCTGAAGATTACCAAGCTCAATCTTTCAGCCCTGATGGAGGAAGCCCCCAAACACAATGAAAATGTCTAGAAAGATAGATCGGTCCACCACAAGCTGCTGGAAGAAGTCTCATGGTAATATCTAAGGTATAACCCTCTCAAACTAGATAGATCTCAATCAGAGTTGTGCCCTCCTTCTCTAAAAAATGTCCCAAATCTCTAGATAATAATCTAGGAGGAGTAACCCTCAAAAAATGATCCAAATCTGATGATACATGCCCTGCAAGTAACACCCAGTTGTTAGAATGTCAATAGAGCCTGTTACAAATCTCGATCCAACTCCTCTTCAAAAAATGATGCTCCCCTGCTAGAAAACCCTCAAGGGTACAGTCTGCTGCCCTCCTGGGTTGATTATGGTACCTCTGAAGACTATAGAATGGTGTGGGTGGATTATTTCATCCCTGAGACCAATCTTGGAATAAGGTGAGTGGAATATTTCACTACTGAGTTGTTCTCTAGGGTTTGTAATCTCAAAACCCTCAAACCTATGTGCTCAAGACCCCAATAGCCAAATGCAATAATATCCAAGATGATATGAGAGGTGAGCCCTAGGATTTCCTTTATACCTCTTTTTTGTTTATGTGTTGAGTTAATTTAACCCTTAGGTTCAACTCCTAAATCAACCTCAAGCGCTCTATTCCTTCTTTGAGTTGCATTTTACCCTTTTTACCTTTTTCCAAGTCAACTTCAAAATATAACATTGAGTTATCTAACCTTTCCCCATGCTGCATGAGACTATGGTCTAGTGGGGATGACTAGACCACTAAGTCTTTCCAAACCTCTTCAATAAGAGGTGGCGGACATTACACCCTTTTGCATGCTCCTATGGCTCAAGGTGGCTCCCATCATCGTTGCATAGATGGTCATCGTGGAGATTCAGGTTCCATAGTATTATTTGCACACGAGGACTCAATTTTTGACTACCATGCACACACTCCTCTTCAAATTCAATTAGAAATTGACCTTCCTGAAGTTGATGTCAAATTTCACATGAATTTTATTTCCAA
>CBVK0102015774.1:0-17619 GCA_900067695.1 Picea abies | reverse complement strand
CTCTTCCGATCTCACGGAATGAAATGGAACAAGGAAAGTGGAAAGTGTCTAGCATAGTTAGAAGGTGGAAAACAATACCTTGGCTAGTTACCCAATAGTACAAATTGACCCAAGAAATGACAACACTTCTAAAGGAAAAATATGGTCCCCCAAGGTATGACAAGGCAAATAATAAAACTATGCATGTTATTAAGGCTATGCATAGTTTTATAAAGGCTAATGTAATCATTTCTTTCATCATAAGAGTGGGTCAACCCGTTGACTTTACTAGTAAACTCATTGAGGAACAAGTGTTGTGAAGGCAGGTCTTTACTAGTAAACTGTGAACTACAAGGAAATGGTTGAATTCCCATGCTTTTCTTGGTCAATGGTAGGGAAGAAAAACAATTCAAAGATAAGCAAGGAGGATGAGGACACTCATAGGTCAGGGGTAATATTTTTAAGGCATAAGGTAAGGAATTCTCCATATCGAAGACAACCCTTTCATGTAGAAGGGGGAAAATCACTTCATGTTCCTCAAGACTTGGACTAATTTTTCATCAAGACTTTCTACGTTAAATTCTATATTATGTCCAACTTCATCAATCAAATCTTCACCCTCACAGTCAGTATTGTTACTGCCCAAATTGTACATGATGATGAAAGCCCTTGGTGGGTAACATTTGTCTCATACTCTGGGACATGCACTCTAATACTAGAGTGTATGAGAACTCCAGAATCTCTCGCAGACATGTGATCTACACATCATCTAACTTTACAAAGGCATCAATAGGGGTGAATCTACCACCTTGGTGAGAAAATACTACTTCACAGAAATCATTTTTTTCACTAAGTCTAAGCATGGAAATAAAGCATGAGAACATATGCAAGAAAATTATTCCAAGGAAAATCAAATGCATCAAGCAACCAAGCAATGCATGAAAGGAAACACACAAATGAGGGAGAGCAAATGGATGGAAAACAAACATGCATCCTACACTATTGCTTAAGGAGCTTATTCTTTCCTACCCTACTAGCTAACTGAGAGATTTGGTTGCTAAGTGAAATCAAAGATCCAATGCAACCACTTGAAGAGCTCATCAATAGCTTGAATCTTCCCCCTATGCTCGTTTATTAGTCAAAACAAGGATACATTAAGAACTAAGCTGGTATCAAGCAAAATTTTGGTCACTCAAGTTTGGGACCAAGGTAAGGTCATATCTATGAAGTGCAAGGCCCAAACTATACCAAGGTTTTTTCATACCTCCACAAACCTTCATCCAAATATCAATAAGCTTGATGTAATCATTTATTTCATCATAAGAGTGGATCAACCCATTGAATTTACTACTAAACTCATTGAGGAATAAGTGTTGTGAAGGTATCTCCAGTGGGGATCTACAAGGAAATGGTTGATTTTCCATGCTTTTCTTGGTCAAGGGTATGGAAGAGAAACAAGTTATAGATAAGCAAGGAGGATGAGGACACTCATAGGTCAAGGGAAAGCTTTTTAAGGCATAAGGTTAGGAATTATCCATATATAAGACAATCCTTTCATACTTAACCCTTTCATGTAGAGGGGGGGAAATCACTTCATGTTCCTCAAGACTTGGACTAGTGGATTTTTCATCAGGACTTCCTAAGTTAAATTATATATTATGGCCAAGTTCATCAATCAAATCTTCACCCTCATAGTTAGTGTTGTTACCGCCCAAATTGTACGTGACGATGAAAGCCCTAATCTGCAAGGTACAATTCAAGGGAAACCTCTAGGAAGGCCACCATTGTCACCTTGACAACCTATCCTCTACTGCTTTAGGCCAGTTATCCTTCGGCTCAAGGGGGTTATTCCCTATTAGGATTACTATGATGAAGCAATGAAGAACAAGGTGACTTTGAGAGTGGCCTTAGTAAAATAAGGTTTGGATTTTTTTAGGGTTTTTAGAATAAGTAATGGAAGGATATTAAGATCGGTGCCAAATCCAACTAGGGCAATAGAGTCAAGGTGAATCATGTGGCAAATGAAATCAAGGAGAAACCCTCCAAGGAGTTGGCTTATTTTCTTGAAGGATTATGGTTTAAGACTGGCACCACGAGGTTGAAGCAAAAAAAACTATGTCAAAATTGAATAGTCAACAATGAAAAATTGGAGTCACTTGACAAGATTGTTTTGACTATTTGTAAAAAAACAAGCAAAATACCAATCAAGATTCATGTTTTTACCCAATAACGATGCTCATATCAATGTACCTAAACACTACTATGATGCAAATAGCACACCTAAGATGCAAATAGCACGCCTAAGATGACTCTGTGGCTGTTTTTTACAAACAAATTGACATCAAAAGACATTAATATGACACTAAATAAAGGTTTTCATCGTTATGCTTGTTTCTAAGATGATGCCTTACAAAGCATGAACCAAATTAGATGATGTAAAAATGGTGCAAATTTAATGGAAACCTCAATGTCACCCATTGCATCTTCTTTTTATTCACCCATACTTCAATTTTTTCATGGAAAAAGGCATCTGAAGACAACGTTGTTGATGATGGTACAAGATCACATTGTAGTAGTGCCCCAATAATTAACCAAATCAATAACAGGAAGTAGAAACTTGTGCCCCATAATTAACCAATTAAGGGTCAACACAAGAAAAACTAAAAGTAGTGATAACAAACAAGTATTGTATAAAGAAGCTCCAAGAAACCCTTCTCAAAAACATGTCTGTTGAGGAGCTTAACTTTATGCTAACAACTACCTTGGTTACAATGTGCTCTCAAATTTATCAAGGTGGGTTGATTATAAAAGTAGCCAAGTTTCTAACCCTCTAGATGGAATAGAGGAGCGCTTTGATTTATATTTGAGCAATCAATCAAGCTTGATGCTAACGGTTGGATTTGTCTTTTCATATCACATTATAGTTGATTATAGAAAATACTCTTTATCTTCTATACTACTTGAAGTTCATGTTCAAACTAAACGTTGAACTAAAAAATCTCCAACCATCTTGTCCATAGTATCTTTACCCAAGCGCACTTCCAAAAGATGTGAGAAACTATCATTAATACGACCATAAATTAAACAACTTAGTGAGCTTCTATTATTTCAACATTCACAAAGTTTAGTATAGAGAAAGGCTCACTGGACAAAGAGCCAATATGTATTTGTTCTCGCTCGGTTTGGAATGCTTCCACTACAATAATTTCCACTCAACAACAAACTTAGTCATTCTATTGTTATGCAACCTAAATCTCTACTAGTATGGCTAATGGTCTCATAAATTCTATATAATATTAATACAAAATTATTTTTCACAATTAAAAATCTACTATGTACTCATCCTAATGGGGATGAATAAATAGGCCTACAATCCTCCACCCTTGATATTTATCCATGCATGACCCATGCAAAATAATTTATTTTTACTTTTTAATAGAATGTTTTTTGGTAAAAGGAATTTATGTTAAATAAATAAAAAAAGATAATCGTATGTTAATTGGGTTTATTTGGTTGGTGAAAGTGAAAGTGAGGTGTTGTTAATGTCTTCATTAAAATGTAAATTTTTTTAATAACTTGTTTTTCCCTCATATATTGTTTGTGTGCATGCTTACGTTTATAATTGGAACTAAGTATAAGTTTTGAATAACTTCAATAAAATTACTAATCTCTCACACATTTAATCACAAATAATCACATTTTAAAACACTATAACATTCAAAAACAATATTAACTTTATAATATATGAGAAAAAATTATTTATAGTATATAAAGACTTAAAAATTATATTATTATTTTAATTGACCATCAGCATAATTACTTTTATACATGAAATGAACAAAAACAAAACATAAACTTGGTAAACAACATTTCAAAACAATACCCATCAATGTAACTATTTGAAAATAATGCTCATAAACAAAACAGATGTAAGTAAATTTGGTATTTGAGAAAACTTAATTATTTGAAAACAATGCTCATAAACAAAACAAATATAAATCTGGTATTTGAGAATACTTCAAAACAAAAGATGACCAACCATGTATAACATTGTGACCTAAATAAGGGATAGCAACGCCGTCCACTTCCTAACCATGGCAACCACCAATTTCGAAGTTGCCTTTACTTAATCACTAATGGTGCACTTATTGATCTTGACAAAGAAGGAAAAAGGTTATAACATTCAACTATTTTATCTAATTAAAAATATTTATATAATTTTAATCAATTAAAATAAATATTGATATAAAATTAATATTCATCATGATGTTATTATTTATATTTGAAAACATAGTTTAGTTATTAACCCAAATTTATTTACTTGGAATTATCAAAGTTGTTTGTTTTAGGTAAATTGTATATATAATTGTTAATGTTATAAATTTAAAATTGAAACATTTTTAACAAATATTTAAAAGATTTATTCAATTAACAAGTGATATAACAACAAAGTTGTATTGTTTTTGTTTCTAAATTAATATAGAAATTGACATCGAAAATAAATATAAATAATTTAAAGAAATTATAAATATGGGTTTTCATAGGAGGTTGCCTACTATTGGGCTTCATTTTGTCGAGGCCATGGAATATTGATACTAAACATTTAATCTTTGTTCAGATTGGTTGTTGTTATATCCTTCACTTATGAATCATCCCACCTCATGGTATTGTTAGTGTGTAAGAGACAATAACCAATGTTAGAAGAATGAGAACAAGAGTCGAACACATGGGATTATGCAGCATGGTAAAACAAAATATTCATAAGATATTATCTTCTAAATCCTCCTTTCAGTGAGTTGTAATGAATAAATGTATTTAACTTTCCATATGACACTATGCCTATTATCAATGGAGGCCTATTGGACTATAACAATGTGAAAACCTCAACAAGGACTAAAAAAGTTTAATAATTATATTTGCATGATGCCTCTCTTATGCATTTAATATTTTTTGGTTTATTGTTATGCTTCCACCGCCTCCAAGTGTAGCTTATCTACGTACGTGTTAAGCCCCATACAAAGCCTCATGTTATGTATAAAACCCCTTATTAAGCCTTGGATATTGAATTATTACATTTCTAGAGTTATATTTGTATGTCGGCTAGAATCCTTTATTGCACCCTATCATTACAATTGTACCCTTTGTCTTATATATATAACAAGGAGACTTAGTCTTATGATCATATTATCACATCTCATGTTGTATTATGAATTGGATATATCGTAAAAAGAGGTTTACCACTCGAAGTGGATTGTAATTCATTGAATTTTCATCATTTTTAAGACGTGGGATCATAACATTTGGTATCAAAGCATCAGTCCTGGGGCTTTACTTCTTCAAGCAGGTCATCTTAGAATTTCCGCAATAACTTTTTTCTAAGATGATTCAAACAACAAAACTTGCAGGTTATTTATAATACATATCAAGGTATCTCTGGTAAAACTTTCAACTTCTGGGTCATTATACTTTCAGATATACCCTGTGGAAGATAAGGTTTTTGCCTAGTCCTATAACTAGTCTCAAACAAGTGTTCCGAGTAAAAAAATCATATATTTTGCAATGATGATCCAAACTCTGTGAGACCTATTGCATTTGAAAGAGGAAAGTCCATAGTATTTATGGTAGACATTTAAGAATTAAGTGTTAAATATTGGACACGTGGCATTATGTGCAAGTTCGCTCTCCTGGAAAGGCCAAAAATCAGCAAGGTGTGGAAAGTTACCCTAGCTTTCACTTGGCACATTCAATTTTGGTCATACCTATGGCATTGCAGAGAAGACATTTCAAAGTACCACATGCCAAAATTTCAAACTCAGAAGCGCTGAAATTTTAGAAATACATCAAAAGGAAGGTCGGTCATGAGAACAAACTCCAAATTAAGGGCTTAAAATGTATGTAACTTACAATTGGCATGGCTTTTTATTGGAAGATATATTTTTGGTGATTCAAAACTTGTAATAAAGAGGAAAAATAGGAGAATTATTATTTTCTCACATGGCTCCAAAGGATCCTCCAAAATTTACTTCATGAGCTAAACCTCCAAAAAGCTCAACTATGACTCAAGGTGAAATCGATGAGATTTATCGCCCAATGGAAAAGAGGATAACTAAAAATAGGGAACAAATGGAACATAAGATGTATGAAACTATGAAAAGAAATATGGATGAAATGGAAAACAACATGGATAAGAAGATGAATGAGAATAAGAATGAGATGATAACAAATATGGACGAAATGGAAAATAAGATAGATAAGAAGATGGATGACATGAAAAATAAGATGGATGGCATGACAAATAATATGGATGAAAATAAACAAAAATTTACATTTCTTGTCTTCCATGATGTTTCATGTCTAGATGATAGACTCTATAAAGGAGATATCAAAATGCAAGGAACTCAAGAAAATAAAGGTAGTATTATGGTTGAAAAACCTGGCGATAATAAGCAATTTTCTAGTGGATTTAACTCTAATAGTAGAGTTAATTACGGTCCTAAATTCAATTTTCCCAAGATTGCATTAAAGAAGTTTGATGCAACAAAGGTCTTTACCTGGGTGAACCAAATAGAGCAATATTTTGAACTGCATAATATTATGGATGATAAGAAAATGATTCACATAGTAACCTTGAACTTTGAGATAAAACCATATGAATGGTATCAATGGGTAGTTAAAAGGAAGCCCCCTCTTTATCATTATACTTTATACTTTAAGCTTATTTACAAGAGACTTAGAAGCACAATATGGGAAAGTATGGGAACATGACTACTTCAATCAATTAACAAGAATCAAACATTTAGGCGATATTGAAGATTATAATTCAAAATTTCAGGTATTGGCCCCAAGGGTGGATAACATAAGTGATGAACAATTGTTGGAGTCTTACATGGGTGGATTAAAACAATACATCAAACATGAGATTTTCTTAAGATATCCTACAAATATTATGGAAGCTATGCAATATGCTTGTCATATTCAAGCAAAAAATAAGGTCACACAAAAATATACCATTGGATCATACACAACAAGCAGAGATCATTGTGGGGTTCATAAGACAAGCATACCTCAACTGACAAGGTTGACACCTCAGCAAATGGATGAAAGAATAGAAAAGGGACTATGTTTCAATTGTGACAACAAGTACAGTAAGATGCATAATTGTGTTGATGATTACAACTACATCCTCCGGGACACTGACCTGAGAGACAGCCCATGAGTTGGGTGTGCCCTGAGATGGGTGTGTGATTCCTATCTAAGACAAAACTATAATGTTGTGTTGGCCTCCTCTGTGCAGAGAGTTGAGATGATACTCCAGATGATTCTCTTGTGTAACGTAGTGAGAAAGAAGATCTGTTGAGTTGGACGTGCATGTGGCTGAGCACAGGTGAATGTGTGGAAAATCCCATGAGTTGGGTGCATTGTTATGAGATAGAGATGAAATGATGTATTATCCTCCTCTAAGAAGAGATTTGAGATGATGTGATACTCCAGATGATTCTTCTGTGTAACGCAATGAGAAAGAAGATCTGTTGAGTTGGACGTGCCTATGGCTGAGCACAGGCGAACGTGATCCTAGTGGTTGACCACTAGTGAGTGTGGTTCTCCTGTGAGACGTAGTGAGATAGAAATGTGAGCATCCCTGTGGTTGAGCACAGATGGATGTGCCCCTAGTGGTTGAACACTAGTGGGTTTATGAGATCCCTTGCTATATTGTTCAAGATTCATACTTACCTGTAACCCTATTTTTTATGTAAAGGGTACAGGTCGGCCCCACCATAATGTAAAAGATAATTAATATGGTAATTATTAATTATATTATAAGTTATTGAGGTCGACCTTGTTGTGCCAGTAGACACTATTGTTGACAGGTTCAGTCTAATATAAGTAAAGGTAAATCCCCCATTGAGGAATCATATCACAAGTGTGAGTTTGGAAATTTCAACAAACACTTGCTCTTGGGAAAAGTGTGCACCTCTCTTGGGTGCTAGTCTTCTAGGGTTTGTGAGCACCCATTTGTGTGCTAGTCTTTTATGGTGGTGGTGGTCTTTCTCTTGAAGAATATAACAAAGGATTGGTTGGGTTTTCTTCCCTTGTTGAGAAAGGTTTCCCAGGATACTTCTTCTGTACTTGTGCATGGTGTTTCTTCTTATGATCTTGGTCGTTGCAACAAATTGGTTTTTAAGTAAAATGCTAAAAATGGAATGAACTTCATTCTTAAACCTAGCCTATTGAAAAATTAACATGGTATTAGAGCATAGGTCTTGAAGAACCCCTGCACAAGCATTTAAAGCTAAGTCGTCCTTCTATTATGTGGTTCTGTATGACCTCTAGGGCTTGTTGCAATTTCGTACAACCCTCCTTTTTTGGAGTGTTTCAGCCCCTAAAACTTGGACATTGAGGTAAATTTTGGCATAGGTGAGTACGACCTTCTCCAATGCATCTCCAAAGACTCTCGGAGTGAAATTCTGAGCATTTTGAATTTTTGGCCCTAGGGTTTCACAATTTTCTGCAAAATTTTGGCTTTAGGGTTTATGCAGCTCATTGAATGAGCCTTTTCAGCTCACTAATATTCATGTAACATTCTTAAGGCTTATTGTTGGCAGTCATAAGCCCAACACAACCTAAAAGTGCTAGCCTAGCCTAGCCATTAGGTTTTCTAAGTCTAGTTGGCGAGAGTTTGTGAAGAAATATGAAAATCTGAAGAACAGAGCTTTAGTGGAAGATAGGCTTGATGGATCAAGCAACTTCGACTCCTGGAAGTCAAGGCTTCAGGTTACCCTTGAAGAAGATGACCTTTTAAATGTGATACTAAAGACTTTACCAGAAACAACTACCGATGAAGAGAAGGAAATAAGAAGGGAAGAAGATGTCAAGGCAAGGAAAATAATCATCTACTCAGTAAGAGATCACCTCCTACCTCGTATTTCCAACCTGAAGACAGCTTATGAAATGTATGAAGCACTGAAAGATATGTTTGAAACTGACAACACCCTCAGATCCCTTCCTTAAAGGGTCAGCTGCAAAGTACCAATATGACAAAAGGTGGTACAGTTGCTACATTATTTATGAAGATATCAAAGATTAAAGATCAGCTAGGTGCCATTGGAGAAATCATGTCTGACAGAGAACTTGTCTTATCCACTCTCAATAATCTTCCAAAACACTGGGAACCTTTTCTTCAAAGAATCAGTGGAAGAGAAAAATTACCAACTTTTGATCATCTAAGGACAGACTATACTCAAGAAGAACTTAGAATTAGAAATAGAGCAGTGGAAGACTCCCCTGATGACAACCATGTTCTTGCACTTCATACAAAGAAAGGAGGAAGATTCAAAAGAAGCTTCAGAAAAACATCCAAAGATGAAAAGACTCCATTAGCTTCAGGTCATAATCAGAGAAGAGATGTTTCAAAGATTCAGTGCTTCAGATGTGAAAAATATGGACACTATGCAAGAAATTGTCCAACCAGGAAGAAAGGAAGACAGTATGCTTCCACTGCTGACATTGATCCAGACCCACCTCAAAAGGATGAAGATAAGAGAGATGAGAATTACTTCCTCTAAACCAAATACATAATTAAGCATGACTGCAAACCCAGGTAAATTGTTTGATCATTAAACTTATAGTTGATTGCATTCTTAATAAGTGAAGGGTATTATCTCTAGTATGGGAGCCCTCGTGACTTGGACCATTATCCCTGGTACAGGAGTCCAAACCTTATTGATTGATTATTATGCTAGTCAGTAGAGCACCTAAAGACATAAAATATCTAGCAAAAAATTAAAAGAAGACATCCATCCTTCAAACTCAGAGGGAGTCAAATAAAATGAGAAGGAAGATACATTATCTTCTCCCTTACAGCAAGTTCAGAGGAAAACAATTATTGATCTAGTTGCTCTAGTTGATATTCCTAGGGACTTTGAAATAGGCCATAGAAGGCCTGCCTAGGCTCGACAAACTCTGCAGTAGGTAGAGGAACAAACAAGCCCTTCAAGGCACATATCGAGAGAGAAAAATAGATTTTTCGAGCTACCCTTCATCCATGAGCCACTTCATTGATTCTAAGCCTTCTTGTCATGAAGAAGGGACAAGAGGACATGTATGGAAAGATGTCATGATAGAAGAATACTAGTATATCTTAAAGAATGATGAGATATTGTTCCAAGACCAGAAGGGAAGTTTGTGGTGACTTCCAAGTGGATCTATAAGATCAAGCATGCAGCTGATGGAAATGTCAAGAAATACGAAGCGAGATCTGTAGCTAGAAGATTCCCACAAACAGAGGGAGTTGTCTATGATGAGACACTTGATCTAGTAAGCCCGATACACTTACATTCGTACTACCATCCATGAGTTGGAAACTACATTATATGGATGGATTCTTGATGAGTTTTGGTTTTAGCAAGAGTGTTGTTGATCCGAACCTATATTATTACATTTTCGGTGACGAGAGCCTGATTTTGATGACTTATTCAGGAAGTCGTATTGTTGGATACGAACAAGCTTTGACTCCTGATTTTGAAATGAAGGATCTGGGTATGATGCACTACTTCTTGGGACAAGAAGTATGACAGAGGACTGATGAGATTTTTCCTGAGTTAAGAAAAATATATAGCGGGGATATTAAAGAAGTTCACTATGACTAAATGCAAATCCATGCCTACACTGATGGTGATGGATTTGAACAAAATGAATGATGATGATTCAGACGAGATTAATGTGCAACTGATTAGATCATTGATGTATCTAGTTAACACCATACCTGATATATTCTATGCAGCTAATATGCTTACTCAATCCATGAGTCAGTCGAGATAGACTCACTAGATAGCAGTAAAGCATGTATTGAGATATATACGAGACATGGTTAGATATGGCATGAGATATGCCTCTAGTGTGAACTTGAGTTTGCAGGAATATGCCGATACAAATTGGGCAGAGAATATAGTGGACCGGAAGAGCACATCCAATTGTTGTTCTACCTTGGATTTTGCCTAGTACAGCAGGAAACAAAGTTCTGTGGCCTTGAGTACCACAGAAGCAGAGTATATAGCATTGAGTGTGCAAAGCAGTGTGGCTTCAAAAGCTTCTAACGGATTTACTTGATCACGAGATGGTTTCTATGATTATAACTAGAGTTGTGTGAATCTCTTTGAGAACCCTGTGTTTCATGATAGATCGAAACACGTTGAGATAAAATATCATTATACAAAGACATAGTGGATAGTAAAGCAGTACATGTGCAATACCTTCCTACACATGAGCAAATTGCAGATATATTCACCAAACTGCTTGCCGAAATGAAGTTCGAGTATTTCAGTGAGAGACCTAGCTTGGTGAAGATTACCCCCTTAACTAAGAGGGAGTGTTGATGATTACAACCAAGACGAAGTTCGAGTACTTCCATGAGAGACTTGGCCTGGTGGAGAATGTCTCCTTAGCTGAGAGGGAGTGTTGATTATTACAGTTGTGTGAGACATCCTCCAGGACACAGACCTGAGAGAGAGCCCATGAGTTGGGTGTGCCCATGAGATGCTTGTGTGGTTCCTATCTAAGACAGAAATGGAATGTTGTGTTGGCCTCCTCTGTGCAGAGAGTTGATATGATACTCCTGATGATTCTCCTGTGTAACGCAGTGAGAAAGAAGATCTGTTGAGTTTGACGTGCCTGTGGCTGAGCACATGTGAACGTGTGGAAAATCCCATGAGTTGGGTGCATCGTTCTGAGGTAGAGATGAAACGATGTATTAGCCTCCTCTCGGTAGAGATTTGAGATGATGTGATACTCCAGATGATTCTCCTATGTAACGCAATGAGAAAGAAGATCTGTTGAGTTGGACGTGCATGTGGCTGAGCACAGGTGAACATGATCCTAGTGGTTGAGCACTAGTGAGTGTGGTTCTCCTGTGAGACACAATGAGATAGAGATGTGGGCATCCCTGTGGCTGAGAATAGATGGATGTGCCCCTAGTGGTTGAGCACTAGTGCATGTATGAGATCCCTTGCTATATTGTTCAAGAGTCATACTTACATGTAACCCTATTTGTGATGTAAAGGGTACAGGTCGGCCCCACCATAATGTAAAAGATAATTAATATGGTAATTATTAATTATATTCTAATTTATTGAGGTCGACCCTGTTGTGCTAATAGACACTATTGTTGATAGGTTCAGTCTAATATAAGTAAAGGTAAATTCCTCATTGAGGAATCATATCACAAGTGTGAGTTTGGAAATTTCAGCAAACACTTGTTCTTGGGAAAAGTGCACACCTCTCTTGGGCGCTAGTCTTCTAGGGTTTGTGAGCACCCTTTTGTGTGCTAGTCTTTTATGGTGGTGGAGGTATTTCTCTTGAAGAATAGATCAAAGGATTGGCTGGGTTCTTCCCTTGTTGAGAAGGGTTTCCCAGGATACTTCTTGTGTACTTGTGCATGGTGTTTCTTCTTGTGATCTTGGTTGCTGCAACAAATTGGTTATGGTTTAAGTAAAATGCTAAAAATGGAATGAACTTCATGCTTGAGCCTAGCCTATTGAAAAATCAACAAAATGCAATGAGAAGAAAGTATTCTACATAGACAATGAAGAGGAAGAAGATCAAGAATTGGAACCATCTCAAGGTCTAGAGCTAGAAGAGAATACTCCAATGATATCTTGTCATGCATTGGCCAGCATCAGTACTCCACAAACCCTCAAGATACAAGGATACATCAAAAAGAAAATTGTGACATTGTTGATTGATTCTGGTTGTACCCATAACTTCATCAATTACAAATTAGCAAAAGATCTCAATTGCTTTGTATATATAGCACCAAAGTTTCAAGTAATGATTGCAGATGGAGGTACCATAAATTGTTTTAGGAAGTTCCATAATATTAAGCTCACTATGGGGGAGTATTTATTGGATAGTCCCATGATTTCCATCAAAATGGGCGGTGTTGATGTTGTATTAGGAGTCCAATGGTTACAATCATTGGGAATAGTGGCCCTTAATTTTCAAGATCTTTTCATGATATTTTCCTCATAAAGCAAGGAAATTGAGTTTATAGGTATCGAAGGGAAACCCTCTAAAGTGATAAGCTCTAACAACATGACAAAATTACTTTAAAAGGGACATGATGGTGTAATTGCACAATTGTGCTTAGTAGATGTTCAAACATCTATAGCCTCTGCTCCAATGGATCTCCAAAAAGTTATCAACGATCATTCCAAGTTAATTGGAGAGATGCCTAAGGGTCTTCCACCTGCTCGAGATCATGACCATGTTATTCATTTACAACTAGAAAGTGTAAATCCAATATTCCATGTTTCTTTCTTAAAAAATATAATCAGTGACAAGATCCTAGTGCAAACTATTTTATCAGAAATTAATGGAGAAGGGAAAATTTAGAAATTACTGAGTACCCCTTCAAATGGAAGAACCTACCAGTGGAAAATGTAACATGGAAAGATGATTTATTCATGCAAATACAACCAAGGTTGTCAAGTGTTGAGGACAACATGTGTTTGAAGGGGAGGGGCATGTTAAGCCCTAGACAAAACCCCATACATAGTCCCATGTTATGTATAAAACCCCTTATTAAGCCCTAGATATTGAATTATTACATTTCTAGTCTTATATTTGTATGTCGGCTAGAACTCTTCATTGCACCCTTTCATTACAATTGTACCCTTTGTCTCCTATATATATAACAAGAAGACTTGTTCTTAGGATCATATTATCACATCTCATATTGTAAAAGGAGGTTTCCCCCTCGAAGTGGATTGTAATTCATTGACTTTTTATCATTTTTAAGGCATTGGATCATAAAATTACGTAACATGTCTTCCACTTGGAGGTGTCATAGCTCCTAGCTTCTCTAGCTAAAATATTATTGACTTGTATCCATGCATGCAAAAAAAAGCTTATGCAACAAATAAATCCAAGTAGCACTTGGTTGGGATGATGAACATTAAATGAGCAAAGAGAAAATTCTAAAACAAAAAAACATGATAATTGACTTGTCACTGCAAGGCACTTGGTATTTTGTATTATTTGGGTTTCCATGTCCAGAGGGGGATATCGACAAGGAGATCATTATATTGTGTTCATACTTTGTAATTGAAGGCAAACTTGTTCCCAGGTGAGAAGACCTTGCAATATATTTAAAACCAATAAGAAGCATGTTAAAATGACATATAATACAATTCACGACTTTCAACAATACCTCGCCATCTTCTAGTGCACTGATATTCCCAATGGAAAATTATTCAAACATATGAATCTACAAAGGCACATATAGTCACATGCATATATACAACTACACACAGATATTCAAATATAGATATTATTCTTCTACTACTCTTCAAATAGTAGTATATATGATTTTGTTGCAACATGCTACATTGTGTGTCGCTAATACATATTACGGGTTATGTACAACATGCATGTGTTGGACATTGCAGGAAATAAAAGACAAATCCAATATTTACACTACATGTCCCATTTATTATAGATTAGATTGAGGCCATATTTACAATGTATGACCCATTTACTAGAGATTGGATTGAGGCCATATTTTGATTCACTAGAGAGATGCAATAGTTTTTTAAACTTCATAAGTATTTTTCCTCTAATGTTAACATGGTGTGGATTTTTTTGGAAATAGAATAGTTTTTACAATTTGTAGAAGCATTTTCCCTCTACTATCAATGAAGCATGAAAATTATATGTAAATTTGTGCTAAATTTTATACTTGAATTTTAATGGAGGACCTCACAATGTTCTTATTATAAATATTTTTCTATCAATTAGATAACATATTCATATATACAACATTAACATCTTCTTTGAAGAGAGTGAAAGAAAGATATGGGCCATGCCATGCTAATTTGTAGAGACGGTTTTGGATAGCTATTACTCACTAATGTTAGATAGGACTAAACATACTATGGGTGGGGTTGAGTGTTGAGGAAATCCATCATTGCTACTTGTTGTTGAAGTTACATGCATTGTCCTACAATTCCACAATCCTAAGAAAATAAGTGAGACATAATTTTTTATTTTTTTTATTAAATTTAACTTTCTTAGCCTAGGCCTTCTAAATTGACTACCAACATTCAATCCTGATTTATTTTAAAAATGTATTGTAGGACCCAAATGAGCAATCTGTGATGTTATATTTTGAGACCATGTGATGGATTGAACTAAATAGGATAGCTTCAGAAAATCCATTGAAATTCTTGAAGACTTCATTTTTGGAGGGGAATTGCATATAATAGCTTTTAGAATCCAGGCTAAAAGCAAAAGATCATCTTCTATAAAATGAAGAAGATATTAAGATATTGTATAGACTGAGTTTTGAACATAGTCGAGGAAGAAAACGAGGTGAGAATGTTTCATTGAAAACAAATTTACATTCAATTTCTTTCTACTAGATTCTATCTTCCTTGCTAATATGGTCTATGGTTTCATGGAGAGCCATGTTTTGATAATATTGCATAGGTAGAATCTAAGATGGTGATTCTAATTATGATCTTGCTAAGGAGGATTCAAATGGATTTCTTTGTGAAAAACTCAAGTAGATCCTTGAAGGCATGCTCTTGTCCTGCATTAATCACCTAGTCAAGTTCTTGTTGCACAAGGAAGTTGTTAGGGCTCTTGAGATAAATCAAAATAATGTCGAAAATCCCAATGCAAGTAACGATGAGGTGATCAACCAAAAAATCTAGTTAAGGCAAACCATGATTAATCGTTTGTGAGGATTGGGATACAATGCAAGCATTTGCAAGTCAAGGTGTTGGGCACATGGCAAACCTCTTGAACTACATTACCAACTATTGGAAGAGCTAAGGTTACAAAACATCAGATGATGAACCTAGTGATGAGTCTCATTATTGTACATTCTAAAGGCTCATCTTTGACATATTTTTCCACCACAAAATGACTTAATGTTTGCTTTTGACCATATTTAATAGTCAGTCGTGGGTATTTTGTATGTTGCTTAGTGAATGTATGATTGAGGTTGATTTTTTATGTATAATATACTTTTTTGCACTAATGTTTTTGGAAAAAGACATGTGTTCCACCAACTAGGTCGAATTGTAGGAGTCAAGGGTGCCAACCTCCTAGAAACAAGGGATTGTGTCCCCTCGAGTGAGCTGCCAGCCAAAAATTTAGGAAAATTCTCTACACCTACCTCCAAGAGCACTCCTTGTGCATTTATGACCACTTTTGATCAACAACAGATCGAAAATACAGATGTAAAAGGTTGATATCCCTCATTTACTCATCACTCTCCTTGATTTAGGAAGGGAGGTCGAAATCTCTAGTTATATATAGGCCTCTAGTCTAAGAGAGAGGATATAGCGAATTTTTGGAGAAGCACTGTATGGAGATGTTCTGCAAGACTTTTTGTTGAAGACTAAGAACTTTGGTGTTCCCAATGTATTTTTGATATTTATGAAATAAAATGGTTTTGCCTTCAGTCCATTAAAGTTTCTTTTAGGTTCCTTGTGCTTCTTGGGTAAGGCCCATCCAAGAGGGCTCAAGGACCCTTTTTACTATTTTTGTAGTTTTCATGCATATTAGTTAGTGCTTAGATAGTGTTTTATTTTTTATTGAAGTTAGATTTAGCTTTGCATGATAAATTTACATTTCTGTTAAGATTTCAACTGACTGGCCAGTTGTACCAACATCCTGTAGAAATGTTCAAGAACCTTTTGGATCATTCCTAAGTGCCTCCCAAGGCTAAGAACCATATATTCGCTTCATTTATTTTATAGTCTAGCTTTGTCAATGCTTTTAAAGACTTGCACTACCTTTGTAGACTTCATTTTGCTTCATGTAGGAGTATCTTGTAGAAACTATGCAGATCCTGTAGAAATGCACAGTTCCTGTAGAAATCTCTTGTAGGTTTGTTTTAACTTCATATTTTGACTTAGTTTGATCTTGTTTTCCTGAAAGCATCAAAAAACAATAAAAAAAACATTTATAATGATAATGATCAAGGGGTTAGATTGCTTTGTTCATGCATTAATGTAGTTTCATTTCCATTACAGTTTTTCTGTCATAATTTACAACTCTTACTTCTATCACGGTTCTTTGTCATAATTTCATATTAGATTCATCTTTTGATTCAGTTTAACTTTCCTGATTCATTAATCTTTGATGCAGTAGAATAAGTTCTTTTCATGCACTTTAGATTAGTTGTACTTTTAAGTTGGTGTGTTTCCTTCAAAGCAATTAGTTCAGAACTGCTTTCTGTCATTTGATTTCCTGCACATTTCCAGCCTTTGATCATTTTCAACCCTCTACTACCGACAATTGCATACTGCACATATATTTCATATCACCTCTTAAGTTTGTACGAACCCCAGGTTGACAAGTAAAGTAGGAGACCATGGGTACAGTAAATAATTGTTGTTATTCTTGGGACCATCATTTTTTGGTGTCGTTGTTAGGGAGGTGTTGAAGTTTGCATGTCCTTTTCTTTTTCTTTGTTTTCTTTTGTGTGACTTGGAGGAGTAAAAAGGATACCTCGATCACAAGGACAACCTCACTATGGAGTTTCTATAGTATAACTTCCCAAGTGCTTTCACTTTGTGTGAGTATTGATAGCTCTTTGTCACACTTTCTTTTTGCATTAAAAAAAAACAAACTATA
>CBVK0102015773.1:0-11894 GCA_900067695.1 Picea abies | reverse complement strand
GAAGAATGTATTAGAAGACCAAGGAGAAGAAGAAAAGA
Organism: Picea abies; assembly: GCA_900067695.1. NCBI lineage: Eukaryota > Viridiplantae > Streptophyta > Pinopsida > Pinales > Pinaceae > Picea > Picea abies. The sequence continues at coordinate 11,856 of CBVK0102015773.1, read as the reverse complement.
TACTCCAACCATAAATGTTGTAGGACAACTAGTTGACCTTATGTTTGGGAAGTTAATTGTACCTAAATACTTGGATCCAGAGAGTCCTTTAGTAAGTGTCCATATTAACAACACCCTTGTACAAAATACTATTATTTTTCTAGGAGCTCCAATCAATGTTATGACTATAGATACCATGATGAAACTCAACCGTCGGGTATTTCTAAAAAACGCCCCAACTATCCAGCAACTTGCAGTTCGATCCATAGTTAAACCTGAAGGCATGTTAGAAGATATCATAATTTCCATTGATTCATGGGAGTACCCTACTAACTTCCTAGTCATTCAACCCAAGTCTCAGTCCAATTGATATCCTCTCATTTTGGGAAGGCCTTGGTTGGCCACAATTGATTCATACATTGGTTGTAGGGTAGGAAATATGACCATCATTGATGGCCTTTCCCAAAAACAAATTGTTATTTATCCTCCTACCCAACCTTTGATAACTGAAAATATTCCTATGTGGGTGGAACAGGAAGAAGACCTGACACAAACAACTTCATACCCCATCTACACAATTCACACTTCCTTGGCTGATAGTACAATTGATGAGGACACTTTCCTTGAAATTTTTTTGCAAAATCAATATCCGGAAAATGTGAAAATAGAAGGGATAAATAATGATAACATATATGAAGTTTCTACAAAAAATAATATTGAATTATGGACAGATCTGTTTACTGTTGAGATAGAAGATCCAAATGTAAAAACCATAGAAATCAGCCTTGCAAAAACACTCAAAGTCAACAACAAACTCACTAGTCAACAAGAACAAAAATTGTTAGATGTAATGAAAAGGAATATTGAAGTTTTTGCATGGGATTATAAAAACATGAAAGGAATCCATCATTCTATATGTACCCATCACATTTATATCAAAGAGGATTGCAAACCTATTAGGAGACCACAAAGAAGGATGAACCCTGTAATGAAATTCATAGTTAAACAAGAACTCCAAATGTTGCTTGATGTCAAACTCATATATCCTATATCAAACAGTGAATGGTCTCCCCTCTAGTTATTATCCCAAACAAGAATGGGAAATGGAGGATATGTGTGGATTATTGGGAGTTGAACAAGGCTACCAGAAAAGACCATTTCCCCCTACCTTTTATTGACCAAGTTTTGGATGTCTTGGCTGGGAAGCAATACTTTTCCTTTTTGGATGGTTTTAGTGGATACAATCAAATCCATATCGACCCTGGGGATCGGGACAAGATCACCTTTACATTCCCATGGGGTACATTTGCATATAGAGTCTTAACTTTTGGGCTATGTAATGCCCCCGCTACTTTTCAAAGAGCAATTATCAACATCTTTTCAGAACTCATCCATCATAAATTTGAGATCTATATGGATGGCTTTACCCCTTATGACAATTAATTTGATGAAGGCTTGGACAATCTAGATAAGTTTCCCCAAAGATGTAGAGAAATGAATCTATCCCTTAGTAATGAAAAATGTAATATGATGATGAATGAAGGGATTGTTTTAAGACATCATCTTTCCTCCAGAGGGATTGAAGTAGACAAAGAAAATATCAAAATCATCACCTTACTTCCTACCCCTTTGAAACCAAAAGATGTAAGAAGTTTTCTTGGACATGTAAGATATTACAGGAGGTTTATTAAAAATTTCAATAAAATAGCTTCTCCCTTGTTTACCCTGTTGTCCAAATATATGGAATACTGTTGGACTCTGAATTGTCAACAAGCTTTTGAAACAATCAAGGAAAAACTCACAACTGCCCCTCTTTTACAAGGTCCCAATTGAAATCTTCATTTCACATTCACACTGATACATTAGACAAGTCTGTAGGAGTAGTATTAGGACATGATGAAGATAATAAACCTTATGCAATTTACTTCATAAGTAAGAATTTAGCTAGTGCAGAACTAAATTATACTGTTACAGAAAAATAAGTTTTAGCAGTGGTTCATGCTCTCAATAAATTCAGACATTGTGTGACAGGATATAAATTTTTTGTACATACATATCATGTTGGCATTGGATACTTGATGAATTAACCTGACATTAATGGTAGGATGATTAGATGGCTTATGTTATTACAACAATTTGATCTAACAATTCTTGATAAGCCTAGAAAATGGAATGTAGTTGTAGATTTCTTGTCTAGATTGACCATTCCTATTGAAGAAGGCATGATTGATGACCAATTTCCAGATGAGCACCTATTTTCCATATCATTACAAACCCCCTGGTTTGTTGATATATCAAATTACCTTATAACAAGAAAATTTCCTCAACATTTATCCTACAGGGAGAGATGCAAGATTTTCCGAAAAAGTTCAGCCTACACTTGGGTTGCAGGATATTTATTCAAATTATGTCTAGATCAGATTTTGAGGAGATGCATAAGAGAAGATGAGTTGCATGATATATTGCATGCTTGCCATGATGAACCATGTGGAGGTCATTATGCATCCAAGAGGACATGTTATAAAATCTTACAAGCTAGATATTATTGGCCAACCCTATATAGAGATGCTCAACAATATACCTCTCATTGTGATGAATGCTAAAGAATGGGGAAACCAACAAAGAGAAATGAAATTCCTTTATAACCCCAAGTATCATTAGAACCATTTGACAAGTGGGGCATGGACTTCATAGGTCCAATTGATCCTCCATGAGGACATAAGAAACACATTTTGGTATGCACAAACTATCTGACAAAGTGGGTTAAAGTAAAGGCCATGAAGGATGCCACATAATCAAATGTAGCAACATTCCTCCAAGAATGCATATTTTCAAGGTTTGGTTATACAAGGGAGATAGTCATGGATCAAGGCCCCCAATTTACATCAAGGCTTGTTGAATAAATCACGAGGGAACATAACATCCATCAAATAAAGTCAATGCCCTACCATTCTCAAGCAAATGGGCAAGCTGAAGTCACAAACAAAGAGCTAGAAAAAATCCTCACTAAAACAATGACATGAACATGAAGGATTGGTCAAAAAAGCTCACTAAAGCATTTTGGGCATACAACATTACATGGAAAAATATAACAGGGCTTACTCCTTTTGAATTAGTTTATGGTAAGAAACCCATGCTTCCTATTGAATTTGAGCATCATACATTAAGAACGACAGTTGAATTAGAAATGAATTTGTAGTCATCATAAAAAAGAATATTGAGCCAACTAAATGCATTATATGAGTACAGGATTCATGCCCTCTTCAACATTTAAGTGGTGCAACAACAAAGAAAGGACTGGCATGACAAGAATATTAAGTATAGGAAGTTCAAAGAAGGGGATTGGGCTCTGTTATATGACTCAAGGTTTAAGGATTTCAAAGGAAAGTTGATGACAAGGTGGCTAGGGCCCCACACCATTGAAAAACATCATGATAATGGATCAGTGTAGATAAGAACAATTGATGAAGAAGGAATAGCACTACAAGTGAATGGATTCAGACTAAAGACCTACAATAAACCCCTGACAAAAGAAGAATTCACATAAACAGTCAAGAAACAAAATCTGGATGTGATTGATAGCATTTATATTCTCGGTCCATCCCCATGATGAAAAAAGAGAAGAAAAAAAATAAAAATCTTGCATGAAAACCTCCCATAGGCATCTAAGACAAATTTGAGGGTGAAAACATCCACTAGAGGCAGTCTCAGATCTAAAGAATAAATCAATAAACTCATCAGGAAAAATTCTTCGAAGCCTGATAAGGCAAGGCATTAGTGAAAACCAGAGATGACACTTCTTCCTTGAGAAAAAATAAAAGAAAAAAAATGAAAAAAATAAAAGAATTTGTGTACTAATATTTTGTTTTTACGAGTACCGAGGACTTCATTACTCCAACCATCTGCATAGAGAAAAATCAACAATTGTCGTCACCTTCAATAAATACAGTAATCATTTCCATATTCATACATATCATTTTTCATTATTCCCATATTCATATAATTTCCTATCATAATCATCCATATTATTCATCCATGTCATACACACAACTTTCCATACCCAATACATCTCACTTTACATTTTTTCAAAGCAAACAACCTATTCTACACGAATCTACAGGATAATCTATAGGGACAATTCTCAAAAATAGGCAAGGCAACCTACTCAAGACCAATAAGAATAGTTCAAGAATCAATACCAGAGCAATAATTACCTTCTCCATCCATCCTTGCTCCTTGGGATAATATAAAAGAGCTTCTATAGGATACTTTGTATCCTGTAGAAAATATTTTGCATGACAGAAACATATCTACAAGATTCTTTGTATCTTGTAGCACGATTTGAAGTCAAGATATTCTAAAACATTGCAGATCTGATCTTGAGAGTAACATCTAAAAAATATACAAGCACCAACACGAAGAAAAAATACCTCCATCCACCTACAACGGGCATATTAATGTGCATGCAAAAGGTAAACAACGTAACATAACTATATACCCTATCTACATTTAACTAAGCCTCGCACATCCATGTCTATGCTTATTTAATATGGTTGAGCATTCATAAAGTCTAGAGGATGGTAAAAACTAGGACGTTTATGTCTTGTCAGTGGGGGGTGGCATAATTCGTGCCAAATTTGAATTGACATGTGGAGATTGAATGGTTCAAGTGGAGGTTTACTTCCTTGAGTGAGAAAAGGCACGAATTAGGGAATCATGAATACAAGTCCATTGTTTTTGTACTAGCGACAAGACAACAATCATATCTACGATTTAAGGGTATAAGTCATAGTTAGAAAAATCGAAGCACCATTTCGAGTTTGAAGAGGAAGAGTGACTCTGGTTGGGTGGAATCATGAATCCGAGCTCGTAGGAGAAGAGGGCAAGCAAAATAATCAACCAAAGGACGTTGCAAGAGAAGAATTTCTAACAGACTACAGGTAACCATGAAACCCTAGACAAAGAAATATTGCTTTGATCTCAAAGATTTACTGCATTCATTCCAGTTATTTTTTGTTTTGACCCATGGTTGCTTTTGGAAAGTTTCATGGTCATTAAACAATAAGTAAGACATACCCTGCATAAACCCATTTTTTTTCTCCCACAAGTTGTAGTCCTATAGACTGTGTTCTGAAATTGAACCACCATCCCATGTGTTAAGGTCTCTCAGTCCAACAAATTGTTGAGCCTGTGGTCGAACCCTCTCGATACTAAAAATTCTTCAGCCTTCTTCAAAATTACATTCGGTAGAATTTTCTATTTATACAATTCCTATAGAACTTTGTTTCTACATGATCTATTTCTACAGGAACAACTGCAGAAAGGCATATCGACTGATACTTTGTCAGATAAAATCCCTCATATTGCCTTTTTCTTTTCAAGAACAACCTTTTGTTGAATTTTTTGACCACCTACTTACCTAAAGACTAGCCCCAGTTATCACCCCCTCTAAGAAGCAAGTCAATCTGAATATTCTACAAGAAGCCTCCAGTCAGCCTTCCTCTCCATTCATCATCCTAACAAACAATTATGAGAGCAGGATTTAAGAGAAGGGAACCAACAAAACCTTTCAAGATTTATGACAACCCTGATATAGTGGAAATTTTTCAAAAATGTGAGTGGTTGGGTTACTTTGAAAGACTAAGGGGGTTTGATGATGAGGTGTTATCCACATTTTTGGTTATCAAGATGATGACATGATAATGTCATGATGATGGAAGATCTAACTCTTCTTTAAGATCATTTTCATGAAGAAAGTTACACTTATCAGTTTCTCAAAATCACAATTTTGAATATAGTACGCAGGCTGCATATACATGGTTCTGCGGAAATGATTTGTTTCCGCATGTTGCACACAGTCAGACTGCGGACTTTCCGCACTGTGTTAAAGGTCAGGGTGCGGAAATGCTTTTTAAAGGAGAAAACGAATAAGTTCTCGATCCTTCTAGAAGGAATCTTCTAGAATGATGAGTTGGAGTTCGAATGGTTGCAAAATTAATGAATCTCCAGATATCTTGGGATTACATTCTATCCAAGTAACTAATAATCTCTTCCTATATATTGAAGAGATGATTCATGGAAAAGGTTAAGTGGCAAATTAGCAAGAGTAAGATATTGGAGAATTGGTGAAGCCTTGTATGGAGAATTGATGCTGCAGCAGATGGAGACAGCCATAAGGTCATCATAAGTGGTGGAAGTTCTTCATGCATGATGAGCAAATGTGTGTGTGTCAAAGCTAGAAGCCGTTGAAAGGGGATCTATAACATCAAGGCTCAGGTTGTATTTTTCCTTTCATTTAACATAATACATGAGTATGTCTCTTTCCCATAATAATGATATCATATTATTACATGATTCCTTGATCACATGTATAGTTTAGAGTTTTGAATATATTAATGTCTTTGCTATGATTGGTTTGTGTTGTTGTGATTGAACAACGCAAGAGCATTGTGGCAGAGCGAGGATCAACAGAGAAAAGGAGAGCTTTCATAAAGTAAGTACTTCATTCTTCTTCTCTTGTCCGTTCAATACTTTAATACTAGGGAAAGAGTAGTATTCTGTCACGGTTTGTTCCAGATCCAGGTGGATCTGTGGAGATTGGTCTGTGTCCGCACTCACGAATTTATCCTAGAACATGAGGTGTCCATGTAGTTTGCCCAAACTTTCCATAGCATACAAGATCAAGAATATGTGACTGCAATCAGGGGGCTAACCATCAAGATCAATGAAGCCTCCATCAACAAATTTTCTAGTTTAGCTTTGGGCATTCCTTGGGACAAAGAAGAAAGATAGGAAGTCATTAATGCCAAGAAGGCACTCTTCCTCCATAATGAGAAACCCGATGAGGACAAAAATGGAATAAAAAGGGAAAGCCTCCCTCACCCATGGCAAGAGGTAGCATATTACATCATCAAATACATTACTTGTGGGGGTAGGATGAGTGTAGTCTATGCCTATCATTTCAAATTGTTGCATCAACTTAGGCATCTTCCAAACCAAGAACTACACCCGAATCTGAGTATCCCCTATTTTCTTCTTTAGTCACTCAAAGAGATGAGTCTAAAATTACAAAGAGTGAAACAAGAATTCTTAGCACATCATAGCCTCATCAAGTTGATAGTCTATGATGCTCTTAGAAGCTTGAAACATAGAGTTATGTGGGTAGATTTCATCAACATGGAAAAACAAGCTTTTGAAGAAGTACATGAAGCGATGAGTGAGGAAGAAAGAAATAAGAGAGAGGAACCCAAGAGACTCACCAAGCCCAAGAAAGAAAAACAAGAAAAGAGGAGGAAGAAGCAAAAGATAGATGAATAAGACAAAGAAGTGGTTGATGTCTTAACTACTTTAGGGACCCCTACAGTCATCCCTCTGAAAATCGCCACTGCAAAGTGGGTGTAGCCTAGAAGGAGGAGGTCCAGCAGGATCAAGAAAATTCAGAAAAAGAGGAGCCCAATACCATCAACCCCACTCGCTATCACACCCCAAGTAGAGAAAGTTAAGGACTCTCCTAGCCTTGAACAACAAAAAGAAACAAAGGGGAAGGAGCCTCAAGAGGAGACTTTGATGAAAGAGGAAAGACCAATGGAAGGAACCTCTAAAACTAAAACTCACGTGGAAAAACTTCTTTATGCAACCATGTTGGAACTAGATAAAGCCAAGGTTGATGCCATCAAGTGGAAAATGGTGGCATAAGATAATAAAGGAAATCTGAAAGAAGAGGTTGCTCAAGAGTTAGAACAACAACTCCAAATCATGCAAGAAAAGTTCCAAATTATGACTATGCAGAAAGTGGACTGCAGTAAGAAGTTGAAGGTAGAGAACCAAAAACTTTAGCAACAATTGAGTAAAGTAAAAAGAGATCTACATGAGAAGAGTGAACAAGTAGAGATCATGCAAGCAACAGTCAAAACTATAGCCAAAGTATCTGAAGAAATGTTGGAATGTAGGCCACCAGCCAGAACATACACATTGTTCCTAAATGAACAGTGGCACAAAAATCAGATTACACACTTAGCTTTGTGAGTTCTACTTGCATAACCTTTTCTTACCACACCCCTACAACTAGAATTCCAGTCCATATGTAGGGGATGTGCAATTGATGGCCTTTTCTTCTTGGCTAAGGCATGAGGAAATGAGGGTAGAAGAATTCAAAAAGTACAAGGAATAAGAACACCAGACACCCCTTTGGATTAGAGCAGAGGTTGCCTAGACTAAATATGTCATAAATAGTCACCATAGCCTCTCTTTGGATAAGGATATAACTCCAGGGTGGACAACCAAACACAGGGAGGTAATAGACCATATTGATGGCACACTGAGATTATTGGGATAAGTAGCAGCAGAGGCTTGTCACATGAGGTGGCATTCATTTCCTCTTGGCATGAGAATAAGAGAGCCTCACTCTCAAAACACATTGTAGCTTGCCCTCCTCGGAACACCATGGTATAAAGAAACTCTAAGAAGAATGAGAACTAATTGGATTGGGCTAAGGATGAGCCCTCCACTCCTTCTCCTTGTAGCTCCTATGGCTGACCTCAAACTGGAAAAGGAAGAAGCAAAATGGGCCAACATTGTGAAGGATAAGGGATACCATGATCAACAATCTCCCACAAAGTATATAGATTGGGACATGAGAGAGGAATTCAACAAAAAACAACGGGAACAACAAGAGAATGTTGATAGACAACAAGCTAATGAACAACTACACTATGTTAATCAGCAACAGGATGATAGTGTTAAGAACCTGAATAGATCTACAAATATAATCACCACAAATATTGAATACACAATAGATCCACAGAGCAAGATAGAAGAAACCACACTATATTATTACCAAACCCTTGATTTAGGACAACACCATACAATGGATCCTATTATGGAAGGGATCCTTTCCTGTTCACTTGCCTCTTCGAGGGGGCTTCCTCCTATTGAGCTACCACTCCAAATACAATACTCTCTTCATGCCCCATTACATTGCTTGAACCCCTTTATATAGTGCCACCATCACCTAAGAACATTCCATCCCAGAAATGACAACTATCCATATACCAATCATCGCAATCGGCCTCAAAATCATACCAAACATATATTTATTGATTATATTCATCCCTGAGGTCTGCCATAAGAAATATTTCCTATATGTTATCCAATGAATCTTGAATACTACGAAAACTATCATTGAGACTATCTACAAAGCCATCTAATCTGTCATTCAATGTGTCAAACAATTGGGCTTTGAATGCTTCAATAATCTGTAGAATTTATTTGAGGTTTTGAGAAGAGATAGCCATCTGAGCACCCTATGAAAATTTATGAACTCTGCAGTCTCACCGCCGTCATGAAAAAACCCAAAAAATAGAACAATAAATTACCGCAAAAAATTGCGGCGTTTTCCGGAAAAACCCTAAAAAACTGTTGAATTTAAAATGTTCATAACTTCGTTTCTCGGACTTCGTTTAGGCTGATTTGTTTTTTGAAATTGGGTGAAATTGTGAGAGGAACTTAGATCCATAATTTGTTTGGGAAAATTCGGCCTCCAGATGCTACAGAAATTAAACAAAATCGTGTCGTCGTCCACGGAAAAAACCCTGAAAAATTGTAGATTTTAAAACTTCAATATCTTGACTTCTGGACTCTGTTTTGGACGATTTTTTTTTCAACTTGAGTGTTTTTATGAGAGGAACTTAGATATACAACCTGTTTCTGCAAATTTTTTACAAAAACATACCAAAAATGTCTGGAATGTTGCGGCCCTCTTTTTTCTTCTTAAACAAAATTCTGCAAAAATAAAAAATATTTGCTCACAATGTCTGCCAAGGAAAGTGCTCTGATACCACTTGTTAAGAACCTGAATATATATACAAATATAATCACCATAAATATTGAATACACAATAGATCCAGAAAACAAGATAGAAGAAACCACACTATATTATTACCAAACCCTTGAGGTAGGACAACACCATACAATGGATCCTATTATGGAAGGGATCCTCTTGTGTTCATGATCCAGGTGGATATCGGTGGCCACCCACCTTTTCCGAGTGGCTCAAAACAATTTTCTGGCAATTTTGGCAATTTACTATTTTTAGCAGGTTTTAACTTCCGGGGCCATTTTGAGGGCCTAAATGAAGGTTTTTTGAGATCGANAAAACAGAGATCGTATGCAAAAGTTACGACCCCGGGAAGTTGATGTACTAACTTACCCAAACGGGGCCCACATGACTTTTGGGGCTTCATCTCCTAGGGTTAGGTTTTTGGATGTCTATGAATTTTGGCATTCTCGTCTATTGTAAAAAGGCCTCTAGAGCCTCATTGTAATGATCTTCTCACGGATGCGAGTAGCAGCCACATCTCTTCTCAGAGATAAGCTACCAGCGCCCTAGCTATGTAAGCATATTTCAGTCATTTGTTATTAATGAAATGAAGTCTTATTTCTGCTACATCTCTGTGTTTATGTGTATTTCTGTATTTCATTGTGTTCATACATAAATCCGGATCAGTGGTATCAGAGCGGTCTGCTCATTCTCGATCCTTCTTTGCATGTCCCCAATGAGATCGGGGTATAAGGAGTTGGGGCTCGATCTGGTTAAACCTTTGCAAGATCAGCCTCGCAAACCCCGACGACCGCCCATGGGGGAAGAAAAGAAAGATGAGGGAGCAGGAGATCCTATCAAAATGTTGCTCGAGGAGGCCCTCGAGAAACAAAGGAACGCGATGATGGAAAACTTTGCCCAGATTCTTCAACAGATTTCGACTGGCGGTGCATCGACATCCAGAAGCCACTCTGGAGGTGCCACTCCTTTTAAGGTACAAGTAAACTTTGACATTCCCATATTTGACAGCCAAATAGACGCAGATGTTGTAGATAGATGGTTGAATCTGTTAGAAGGATATTTCTCAGTTCATGACTTTTCTAATCGAGAAAATATTATTTTCGCACTCCTCAAAGCCGCCCCCCATGTCAAGGACTGGTGGGAAACCTACTCGGAGCAAGAGGGCGAGGGAGAACCCTCTTTTTTCTCGGCCACACCCACTTGGAATTCTTTTCAAGATGCCATCAAGGAACAATATTATCCCGTGGGGAGCTATGAGGACAAATACATACAATGGACTACGTTGCGGCAGCAAAGGGACCAAGATGTGCATGAAATGATGAATCTATTTCATACCCTACGCACAAAGTTGGGTATCAAAGATTCAGAGAAACATTTGGTGTTAAAGTACCGCAGTTTTCCGCACAGATACATTCAGGAGGAAATGGAGTTCCTTGACATCTCCTCACTTGGTGTGGCATACCGATATGCTGCCAAGATTGAGCAAAGTTCAAACAGAAGAAGCGAGACTTTGGGTCTGCAAATCAGAAGCACGGGAAAGGTACTCCCAAAGCGCAAAACAAAGGACCAAGCCAAGGCGGGGCAGCCCAGGACAACTCGCCAAAGCCACAAGCAAAGAACAACACCAGGAAGCCAAAAAAGGACACGGGGAAGTGGTGTGAGTTCCATAAGAGCCCCACTCACAACACAAGTGAGTGTCGGGCCAAGCAGTCACTGGTAGCCGAGTTGAAGGCTTCTGAATCGGATGCATGCTCCGACTCTGAATCAGAACCTGACAAGGGGAATGACAGGGGGAAGCAGATTATCGATGCGAAGCCCAACGCCACCGTTGCCATCACGAAGATCTAGAAGGAGGAACCAGAACATCCAGAGGAGGCAGAGCGTCTCTTCCATTCCAAGATGTGGGTAAAGGGTTCCCCGTTGCAGTTCATTGTCGACAGCGGGAGCCAGAAGAACCTCATCTCGGTAGAGGTCGTGAAGCGGTTGGGCTTGCCGACCACAACACACCCACAACCATACACCATCGGGTGGTTGCACCA